>OZ007573.1:46691791-46841791 GCA_963931925.1 Onchidella celtica | reverse complement strand
TGACACGTGACAGGAAAGGGGCGGAGACTAGAGTAATCAACCAACCAAATCCTTTCTCCCTCCCTTCAAACAAAACACACCTTGACAACAAAGCTGCTCCATGTCACTGGTCTTTGTCCACCAACTTCTTTCAAATCTCTTTCAATGGATATCTTGTTTCAGTGGTGGAAATTACAGTGTACTGCTGTGGAGGGGACAATGGCTGGGAAACAGATACATGACTGGGCGTCCAGGAGCCTTGAGGATACTGTAGCGACAAATTCAAAGATAGTTGCCAATATCCGGTTAACCCTTTAAGATTCAGCACACTTAGGTGATCTGACTTTGAGTATGATTTTGGGTTTTACGGCGCATCTGCAAATCTTTTTTTTTTTTTTTTTTAGATAAAAGGGGGGGGGGGGATAATATTAAAGAACTTAACTCATAGAACACTGAATCTTCTACATCAAGATTAATATCAAGACAATGTTGGAGGAGGTGTTCTTATCAGTTTTTTAAGTCTGTTCTTTTTCCTTCCTCGTCAAGGTCTAGCTCTGTTCATTTTTCCACTTTTTCTTTCTTTCACTCATCTTTCTCTTCATCCTGTCCCGCTGCTTTTTTTCTTTCTTTCTTTCTTTCTTCTCTCTGCTTTTTTATGCCCACCACCCCCCCCCCCCCAACCACCTCCCCCGCCCACCACAGCTTTGTGGTTGTTTTGTTTTTCATAATGTCCCCGGGTACCAACGAGTGACTTTATACTACATAGTCAGCGAGTTGCAGATCCCTGGACACAGGTTGTGACTGCTTTAGATAAGTCTTTTTGCATGATTAATACTGTACAGTTCGTCCTCAGAGGCAGCCTTGCTGAACTGTTTCCCAAAAAAAACATTTTGAAATTCATTTTACGACTAGTGCATACTATTGAGTGTTCGGAGTCAGGCATGTTTCTGTACGTACATTTCCACTGGACTTGGACAGCTGTGAGAGGGTTAAAGTAGCTAGCGAGATAACAGTCATTGAAAGCTAGTTGTGTTAGTGATGGATGGCTGGTTTGAGCATAGTGACCGTGCGCCCAAGTTATCACCTGCCGTAGCTGACGTAGAGTGTTGACCCCTGGAGACTTCGGGTCTGACTAGAAATGTGTGTGTGTGTGTGGGTCTTTATGTATGTGTGGGCGCGTATGTGGACGTTCTTATTTTTGTTGTTGTTGTTGTTTTACTCGAGTATCCAATAATAGCTTCAACTGTCTTAGTTTTGACATTTTTCCACCTGTTTATCCATCCATCAACCTATCCATCCACCCATCTGTCCATCCATCCAGCCATTCATCTACCCCCCAGTCTATCTGTCTATCTATCTATCTCTCTGTTAGTCTGTCTGTCTGTTTATCTAGCTATCTATCTATCTATCTATCTATCTATCTATCTATCTATCTATCTATCTATCTATCTATCTATCTATCTATCTATCTATCTATCTACCTATCTATCTATCTATCTATCTATCAGTGTCTGTGTGTGTGTCCGTGTCTCCGTGTGCTGTTTACTTACATACCTGATTGACTAGCTGTCCGATCAGGTTTGACCCAGCGTCCATTTCCCTCTTTGACTTCAGATCACCGTCTCTTTGTTTGCCTGTTGTCTGCTCATACGGCTGCCTGCTCGTCTCTCTATCATTTACTTTTACATAGATCCATGGATTATCAGAACAATTTCTGCTTTGTATCATTACTAGCTAAGGTTCCCAGTGTTGCCATGGTTAAAACTGCTTCTGCCCTCTCTTCGTGTACCCATCTCTCTCTCTCTCCTCTAATAGTAATACAGTCTCCCATGTTATGCTCATTAGTGTGCCATGTACACTGTTCCAGAGAGGAGAACACTGCATCAAACTGAGGGTTCTGAAAGGCAGTCAAATAAAAAACATGAAAGCCGAAAGATATCGCCATAGGAGGACAAAATGAGTCGAAAAAAGGACATTTTCTGAAAAATAGACGCTTTAATATTCGTAATTGTTAATGGTCGCGTTATGACATGAGTATTAATTGTAACCTGTATTAAAAGTTTGAAATCATAATCTTTGCGGTTTAGTTAGTAACTAGCGACAAGCATGGGCAAGTCCACACAGACAGACAGACAGATAGACACAGGCAGGCAGACAAAGCATTCAGTGAAAACCTGCAGGCTTTCAGGGTCGGATTACGATTTTATAGGCCCCCTGGGCTACAGAATCTGTGAGGTCCCCAGTAATAATGAATGAAAGCACTAATTTCGGATTCTCGAGATCAGTTTATTGAACTTCTACAATATAATGTCAAATTTAGGCCCGCATTGATAGGTGCAAGTATAACACAACAAAAAGAGAATAGATACAGTGATATTTCCAAAACAAACCAAAGATTTTGAAATACTGAATTCTTTTGTGGAAATCATGCTATTTGTTTTAACGTGAACAACATGCAATAAACATTGTTATAAGGTTTTGATTTCTCTTTAATCTCTGGAGGCCCTCGGCTGGCGGAGGCTCCAGGGCTGCAGCAGTCCATAAAGTCCATTCCTCAATCCGGCACTGCAGGGTTTAAACAGAACATAGCCATCTTGCTGGCCCATCGTTGTTCTCAGCCATACCGTAGTACAATGCTCTTATCTCTGGCTGTCAAAAAAATATATCAAATCGACAGAGATCATATTTTACACTCTAAACTCATAACAGCGCTGTTCCCCAGCTAGCCGAGTGAAATTATTTTGATGGGCGCTCGCCTGGGAGATGAAAGGAGGATTCTGTACAGCAAATGCAGAACCAGTATCATTACTTAGGGTACTTAAACTGCGCGGCAAAAGTTGTCCGACCTTAAAACGACTTTGGCACATGCATAGCATGGGTGGCCGCATGGCTGATTCTCATCAGGAACAGGCGTGAGGCTTTTGTCAACGTGGTCAGACCTTTTCAATCTCGACACAAGCAGATAGCCTTCATGAGTGATCAACTTTCACGGCTCGGGTCATATTACGACTACCACAAACGTGCAAATGTTGCCGTTAGCAGGTCTGCTACTTATTGAGATGTCGTAAAAAGGAAACAGTAAACTATCAATGGGTATCAGTGACCTTGACAACATTGTCAGAATTGACCAACAGGCCTATGTTTTTTTGTGGAGAGATTTTATCTGATACTGTGGACAAACTGTATCGGATATCTACACGGAAGATGATACAGATACAAGCCTGTATGAAGGTAAAGATAGTGATCAAAAGCTTTCCATACATATGTTTGCCAAGCGTTCTAAAATTTTGTTTACAACGTCACCTGGTAACCAGTGCTCTATATTTGTATCATATCACTTTTTTATTTATCAAAAAAACAATTTTGTGTGTGTGTGTGTGGTTTTTTTTTTTTTGGTATATGATAAGTAGTTATAGTTCTGCATTTATTTGACCAATTGAAGCCGGTTGTGCACGCTTCCAAAGTTTCGGATAAATAAAGCAGTCAAAGACTGGACGCTGGAGACCACTTGGCTTTCCACTCTGTTGGCAAGCTGGACGGGCATGTGTACTCATTTTTATTTGCAGCTATCAGCGTTTGTATGCATGTGTGTGCCTGTATGTACATATGTGTGTATGTGTGTGTGTGTATGCATGTGTGCCTGACGAGACGAATTATGTCCACTCATACACCTTTCCATTCACCCAGCCACTCACATTCATTCATACATTCCCCCCATCCGGCAGTCCATCTATCGGCCTCTACTCCTCCTCCCGGCTAGTCGGCTCAACAGAATAATTATATTTGTTTCTGACAAAATTCCACACATCAACTGCTGAGGTGAGATCAAACCAACTATTTCCTAATTAGATTAAAAATAAAAACAAGAAACAGACAAAACAAAAACAAAGAGGACTTGGCAAGAAGATGTGCTGTGATACTTGCCTTTATCAAAAAGGTTCCGTTCACCATCCACGTTCACTGCATTTATCAGGGTTTAAACATAACTATTTAAATCATACATGTGTTTGAGTCGCCGCTGTTTTGCCCTACTCGACCCCCCCCCCCCCCCACTGTACCCCGTCTTGTTTACCTGGCCCATTGTTATTCACACATGACCCCGTCAACCTCTGATGAGCTGCCAGAAAAACGATATGCTTCAGAACTACCCCAGTGTTCAAGGTATCTGTGGAGATAACAACCATATTATCCGTGCAATCTTAAAATCTCATCATTATGTCATTGCAATAACTGAAAAATGCAAAATTTGCATTGTGTTCCATTTAGTCCTCAATTCTCTCTTTCATGATTATGGCGACAGACGATTTATGCGTTAGAAGCCTGGGTTGAATAGCTATTACCTGTCAGGTGCTTCTGATTCAACAACACTTCCCTGGTGTAAGAATTTCACACCTGTCCAATGTCTGTGGTCACTTCAAGGGTGTACTAATGGCTGGTGAATAATAGAAATATAATGTCCGCAACGGAATGAAAGGAACAAACACGATTGGGGTTGTCTATTCTGGGATTTTTCTGGGATCGTTCCAGACAAGCTTTGAAGCCAGTTTTGGCAGCTCGCTTCGAAACAGAGATTTTAGTACGTAAACAGTTTGTTTTTGGCACTGCAGTTATTGCAGGTAATGATTTTCTATAGATAGGGTGCAATACTGTGACCTGTGGCCACAATGAATCTGGCCTGATATCTATAGTTCAGGTAGGGGGCATTTATATTGAATATCGGCAAGTTGTCAACTTTATGCAGACTTTAATGCTCTCTCAGAAAGGGTTATAAAGGCGCCATGGCCATGAGTGTATGGATTAAGCATGCATGGGAAAAACAATGTGTCAACACATATCATAAATTCCCAGAAGCAAATCTTTTAGTCTTCGTTTACCAGGGACACTCAGCACACGGAGAACCCAGCACAGCTTAAGTACAATTTCATAGCTCAGCCAGGGGTTTGTTGGAAATAATGAGATGGCACCTTTGCCTTGGCCAAAAGTCTTTGAACCGTGTGTCTGAATGCCGTCACAAAGAACTATAAAACCTCACGGAATTCCCTTCGACACCAACATTTTATGTCCCATATCCAACACTTGGGAGGGCTTTTTTGGCTCACGGATCCCGATTAAGGCATGGGATCTGAAAGATGAAATGGCCAGTCAAGTTGTATCGCGAGGTCTCCAGTACTGAAAAGACGAACACTGTTGATGTAGGTTTTATCGGCCGTTTTATGCTCTTCTGTTCGTGGACGGTTTTCATGCTTTTTAATGCCCCAGTTATGCACAATGCTGAACGATTAATCAGGGGGTCTAGGCGAGACACCATCAAAATGACTGAAGATCAGGGCTTTAGAGAAAATCGCTCAGTGCGGAGCCGCTGAGGGAAGAGAAATGAGGGCAATGAAAGAGCAGAATCAAGAGTGAGGAAAACAGGGAAAAGTAGCTGAGAGGACAAAATTGCCATAGTGCACTTCAGTCTAGTCTGTTTTGGGCCGGTTTTCACTCAGACGTGAACTACCTTTGATTCAACTGTCGAGCTCTCCTTGTTTCAATCTCACCACTGAACGATGTCTCTTTCTCTTTCACTGTCCACATTTCACACTAATATCGGGGCAAAACAGATTGGGCTCAGAAGATTTTGCACCCTCAGTATCACAGAAAGAAATTAGACTAATAAGACTATGCGGGAACAGGTAAACTTAGAACAGATAGCAAATGATAAAAAGAACCAGTCAGAAAGAAATAACACATAAAAGAAAGAAAGCAATGGAAAGCAATGAGATCGTATTTTCTTCTAATAGAAATGAAAGAGGATAAGATAAGACGGGTGTGGGGGCGGGGGGTGGGGGGGGGTTGTGAACAAGAGGGGAGAAAGAAGAATATCAGAATCTCGAAACAAAAACAAAAACAATGACACCGACAAACTGATAAATAAATTCAAATTAAATTCACAACCATCGTGAAGTGAACAAAAAAGGATGGGGAAAAAGGGAAAGGGGGGGGGGGGGGGTTTGAGGGATCCCGGGAGTGAAGGGCTAAATAAAGCTACCGAATACTAAAATTAGACATAACCGTACTGTAGAACATTGTGAAAGTGGGATCAAAGTCTTAACCCTATGGCTGCCAGGAGGAATTCTATTTCTTGCCACGCGTTTAAGCTGGAAGTGATAATCTTATAAATTTGGCATTGGCAGCCCGCATTGACATGGAAACCCCCACAAAATAACACAGTTCTGAAATGCGAATCTTATTGGCTATGGCAGTACCATGTTGCAAAAACTTGGTATTTTAATCTGCCAACACCAGCTGTAAAGTTGAAGAACAGATTGATACACCCATGCAGGTCGAGGCGGAGCCCAAGCTGGTTATTTTCTCCCTGTTCTCTGAAGGCGCTCACACCTCAACGTAGTGGCGGGGGCCCAAGAGTAGTCTCTGATATCTATAGCCCCTTGTGCTGAAAAGGAACAGCAAAACAAGCAATGGTGTGCCAACTGCCACAAATATATAAAACAAGAAAATCCTAGGCCGTTGCCAAGGTCGGCATTGAGCCAACTGGATCAGTTTGGATCCCGTGCCTAAGAGGGCGCAGTCTTGCCAAGTACACACAACAACACATTGTAACATATCATTACATCATGCACTATATTTTGCAGGTTTTAACGGCAATTATTATAATTAATTATTGGGCCCCGCAGTCCCTGAGACCGGCCTTGTTAGTTGCATCCATAGAGATTTCAACGCTTCAGTTAATCAGGGCTCGTGTTTCTCTCACTCAGGTTCCGTTCCATCAAAACATGAAACAGTAATGGCAACAACAACCAACAACAAAGTTGACATTACAAAGCTGTAGCTTAGGAGTGTCAGCCGTCCCAGGTGTGGGAAACAAAGAATAGCAAAATGCTAGTTCAAACGCGCGGCGTTCGCTGTTTAAGCACAAGTTAAGCCTCGGTTGCACGTCGCTGGTAAAGTCGTCCTGTTGCCCGAATCTTTGTGTTGTTTTGCATTTTGGGTGCTGGTAGAAGGGATCACTTTGACACATTTCAGCCTAGTAAGACTCCTCAAGTTTGGTATTCTTGGCTTCACTGTCGCTTTTTCTAGATATTGCTTTTGCATCTCGTGCTCATGCCCTCTGAAATAAGATCAGATTCTTTTCATGCGTATTTTGAATGGTCAAAGACCAATTTTTCATTGTATTTTTAATCTATTACTCATAAATTGTCGAACTGAAACACACCATGTTCCTGTCCTCTGAAAAACGATCAAATTTCTCCTGCGTATGTAATTGGCCAAAGACAAGTTTCCATCTACCGGTATTACTTATTCACTGTCGAGTGGACACATGTCGTGTTCCTGACCTCTGAAATACAATCATATTTCTCATGTGCATTTTGATTGGTCAAAGACGATTTTCCACAAATCACCCATGAATTACCCAACTGAAACATGTTAGGTGCAGACAACATCACTCTGTCAATATTATTATGGTGACGCTAAACTGCTGTCTCCAGTCATGTAATGTATAATAATGTGACCTAATTTTTCCTAAAGCGGAATTGGGCTGGACACGTGAGAAGGATGAATGGCAAGTAGGTGGAGAAAACGCTGCATTGAATGGCAACCAAGGACAGGAAGAAGAACTCGATGACGACCAGGAAGAAGATGGCAAGACGACATAAAACAGAGAGGAGGAACATCAAGAATGAGGAAAACATCAGACAGAAAAGAATGAAAGTCATTATCGGAGGGCTACATCCTGCAGTGGATGAACAACGCCTAGATGAACGTGAAAGGTGAAATTTTCCCCTAGATATTTGAGCCAAATGGTCATTATGTGACACGGAAAAGGGAATGATTACATGGACAAACCAAGAAAAACAACACTACGCATGCATCATCCTAAAAACACGTAAAACAAGTTAAAACTGTACAACTTAAGCCTTTTCTTCGTCTTGTTGCCAAGTGAGTTTAGCAATGATGCGCCACCTCGCCCTCAGTCAACAGTACTACTGTGTCATGATGGAGCAGGCATTTGTCCTTAAACCTTTCTTTAATTAAATTTCATGTAGATTCTGGCTATTTAAACTGAGAATAATTTCCACTTTTTAAAAACTACATGAATGTGTTCGTGTATGTCATAATTTTGGTCTGTATCCCATGCGTCACTAGGGAGGGGGTGGGGATAAAAAGTATCAAGAGACAAAGTAGCCTTCAGCCAGCGACACACGTCCGTAAACCATTTTGTACGCGATCCACCAAGTTAGTTTAGAAGACGCGAAAGGTCTTGGCCAGTTTGATCTTCGTTGTTGACGAACACATTTGTCACAGGGCAAGAGATTGGTCTAGGCTCAGCCAATCTAAACATGTAGAGCACGTGCTGGATCATGGTCAGGGGGCCAGGCTGCATGCCGATGACATTTCTGAGGATGTTTTGACTCCTTTGATATCTGCCAACTCCGTGTTCAGGCGCAAACTGCACTTTATTTGGTCCACGCGTAACTTGCTGTGCAGGTTTCCTGGCCTGCGGTTTTGGACCCCGTCAGCTTAGGACGCTGGACAGTGTGGTCCATTGTTCTTTCCTTGCCCGGTGCCTGTGGCGCACATACCACAAGCCCTGGCCGAGGACAGTGCGGAGGTTAAATTTAGGCAGAAACATTTCTAAGCATTTCCGTGGAATGCCCCGACTCTCATACATCCGGTACCATGAGGCCGTTTCTATGGTTTCAGCAATGGGCCTAATTATAAAGACAATGAAAAGGCTGCATTCTCTTAATTCAGCTTAAATTTACGCCCAACAAACCAGTAGTTCGCACGGACTTGTGCATGGACGCACTATCTCATCAATGATTGAAACACACGGTTCTTATTTGATGTTTACTCCAGTCTCGTTCACGACCTGGATGAACCAAGATCGTCCTCTTTTCCTTACCAAGAGTTCCTATTTTAAGACCCTGTTTCAGCATCTCCGCATTTCTTTCTGTGTCGAATTTGTGCACAATTATAGAAACAAACACGTTGTAAACATGGACTTAGGCACCCGCCCCCAAAAAATGTTTTCATCATTCCCATGGTGTTATTCAGGAGAAGACCGATCAGCTGTTACTGTGATTTTGTATAATAATTACGCTAGAAAATGCAAATACTATTACAGCGTTTATCACTGGCTGAACTTGTTATTGTTGAGTACATCGGGAGGTGGAAATTATTAACTGAAGACCCCAATATCAATTTGCTATTGTAGAAACTTTTGACTACCGTCAGGTTAGCAGGCAATGGATCACCTCCTCCCTTCAAAATGACAACAAAAATCATTTACACAATGAAACATTTTATTCAGTGGCTTTATTTTTCTTTCTTACTTCAAGAAAATTTGTTTTTATTGTTCTCTATTTAAAAAAAAAAAAATTTGCATAAAGTTTTGCACCATTTTATACCATACTATGAGCCATCGCGTACACAGGTAATATCTCTGTTACCATAGTAACAACAGATTTCAATGTTCCTGTGAAAATACTACACAAACTACATACATACAAATAGCATCACCACATAAGTAAAAGCATTCACGGTGATTCTATGGCCGTCTTTTTTTTTTTTTACAATAGAAACTGCACATTTCATTAAATTTAAATGGTGTCTGACTTCTTCATCTGGTTCATTCCCAAAGTAATCTCAGACTTTATGAACATTAAATTCAGAATTGACATCTGATCCGGTTTCACAGCCCTGATCAAAGAAAAGACTCCAGGTTTGATTCAATCTTCCCGAAATTACAATTAATAGAGAAACTGGTTTGTCACGACTGACCAAGTCTACCTCTTTCACTCAGAAAATTTTGATACCGAATAATAAATTTATGACAGGAAAAAACTACTTCGTGAGAAATTATGTTCAGATCTTATTCGCGCAATCGCATCTATCTATAAACGAATTTAATGTGCCATACGAGGACTGACAATGGGATTCACACCCAGGAGCTACGAGGCGAAAAGAAGGAAAATGGAAATAGTACCCTTGTGTTTACATAGAAGAATTATTTAGCCACCGGCGATTCTGACTCGCTTGAAGGATGAAAGAGCGTAACTGGATCACGGTGGCAAACCCACTATCTTCATAGACACACGCTCTGGGCAAGCAATGAGCCATGAAGTATAAAGGTAGGGTGAAGAACTGCTTGGAGGTAGGAGGTAGGGATGGGTAGAAGTGAGACAAAAGAAGAGGGGGGGGGGTATATCAACTCAGTCTAGGGGGAGAATGAGGGGAAAATATTTTTAAATTTTTATTTCAAGTAAGGATGGATAGAGGTGAGACGAAAGGTGACGGGGGGTTATCTACTCAGTCTTTGTGGGAGAATTTATTTTAATCATTATTTGTTGAAGTATTTCAATGGCAAACAGTTATATTTCGGAGTCTTCAGCAAGGGTTGCAAGTGGGACTGAAAGACATCATTGTGGAATTTTGTTCAGAAAATATTTCTATCTGCGACAACCATTGTGACCTGAATGCTTTTTTTTGTATTATCATTCTATTCTCCGAACTTAACATCTCAAAGAATGTCTCTGAAAAAATTCATTATAAAGTATTTTTAGACAAAATTACTGCCTATTCTTATTAGTAAACAATATATTCTGAACGTGTCGGATGGCTGTATGAAAATTGTTTATGACTAATACCGTGCTTTTGAAAGGAGAGAGAACCAAAAAATGAGTTTGGCTTGTAAGAGGAAAAAATGACACAACTTTATTAGAATAACGAAAATCGACCGTGCTATCAGTTTTTGTAACCAATTATTATAAACTCGGCTGGTGGTAAATTGTTCATAATTATAATGCTCATGGTTCATTTAACACATGTTCCTATGATATTTATCTTAAAGATAATTGTTTTAATTTCCCGGCATCTGCAGATAGGCTATTCTTTGCTATAATCCTGAAATTCATTCGCATTTTCTCCAGGGTTTACAGCTCACAGTGTGTTTACTCTCTGGCAGGAGAGGTTTATAAAGTTTACACGGGTAACTAATTATACCGACTTCATCTGTCGCTCTGCTTTTACCGTCCTTATTACAAGACTTAAAGAAAAAAACAAAAAACAAAGACTACTCCCCATATGCTGTCTCTTACTGCGCTGCCTTTGGCTACTTCACTAATAATAATAATAACAGAGTAGCAATCATCATCATCATCATAAGAAGAAGATAAAGAAGACGATAATGATGGTGATAACAACATCAACATTGATAATCATAACAATAGAAGTTATGAAATCTAGAGAAGCGATAATTTAGCATCCATAGACAATCGGATGCAAAGCAAAACAAGATGTAGAGACTACAGATTCAGATTTTCATTTCCCCTTACTTTACTGGTTGTTAATAATAGAAAATTAAAAAATAAAGTTCAATTTATGAAGGAAGATAAAGGCTTTCAGAGAGAGAGAGAGAGAGAGAGAGAGAGAGAGAGAGAGAGAGAGAGAGAGAGAGAGAGAGAGAGAGAGAGAGAGAGAGAGAGAGAGAGAGAGAGAGAGAGAGAGAGAGAGAGAGAGAGAGAGAGAGAGAGAGAGAGAGAGAGAGAGAGAGAGAGAGAGAGAGAGAGAGAGATGATGGCAACAACAACAACAGCAACGAGACAAAAAAAACAACGGTCCGTAGAAAACAAACAACAATAAAGAAAAATATGGCACTGAAAAGGTAAAAAAAACAACTCTTCAACAAGAAGCCAATGTACACCTCAACAATTCTAACATTGTCAGAGAGCTCTGTGTTTCTCGCCTATCTAAACAACAGGGCTATCAGAACAACTTTATTACCACGCCTGACTTGGCTTACAAATACCCGGAAACGTCCCACACAATCGTAATAAAAATCGAAAAACGACTTAAACCTCTCTGTCTGCCATTAAGTATATTTTCCCTCTGACACAAGGTGTGGATGTCGATAATGGCTTCCCTTGTCGCCTTTCATCCTATGGCTGTAGCCGAGTATTTGGTGAAGAAATACTGATGTTTGTCCAGGCGAGGGCCGTCACATTTACCTGGGATGGTCCAGCTACTTTACTAATGTAAAGTGGGTAGTTCTCAAAGCAAGGGGTTCTCGTCTTTTGTAACGCACTCGCTTCATCTTAGACCAGTGTTTCTCAAGGTGGCAATATTTGGGTGGGGAGTGGAACTTTAGCACGGTGCTTAGGGATTTTTCATAGAAATCTTAATTTTATCATGTATTTCAACGTAACTGTAAAGACAAACTGTTATTTGGTTTTATGAAAACTTCTTTTGAATGCATGCTTACTTTTTTGTCTTTTGTGGGAAAATTGAGGTGGGCCGTGGGGGACAAAGAAAGTTCAGAAACACTGTCTTAGACTGATGGGCTTAAATCAATTGAATTTCGGTATGTTCTATAGCTGCACGCCCCAAATATAGTACAGGGGATTTTGAGTTGCATTAGAATTTGACGACTGATGAAGGTGGGGAAAAGACGGTCGACGGGGGGGGGGGGGTGGGGGGAGGGTTAAAGAATGATGATTGTTGTTGACATTTATCAAACAAATTACCTTTTATTGTATTTTATTATAAGTAAATGTATAAACTGTCCAAGGTAGCAAGAAACGGAGATAATGAACGACCGAGTGCGTTCTTATTTCTTTTCTTTTTTTTTTCAAAGCTTGTTGGCACGATTATTGTGTATAGTCAGGCCTACAATAAACTTAAACTGAAAGTGAACTTGTTTAACCATAGAATGTCTTTAAACCATGATTAAAGATGTGATTTCGTGATGCTAAATCTGCATCATAAATGTGGCGGCCACGACATCGAGGAGTAATATTCCGTACAATGGTAGTAAAAAAAAAAATCAAAAATGACCAGTTGCAAGGAAACAGTCAGTCCACGCGACCAACGGCTCCGTTATGGCAATGGGAGGGGAGGCAACACACACGCCCTTAGACAGAACTGAACCTGAGAACCACATGCTCACGATCGATAACTCCTTTGACTTTTCTTAAGTACACCGCTAGGCTTGGTAATTCCACGACTATAAACTTGCTGGTTAAATTATTGAAGTAGGAACTGTTTCTCTTCTATCTGAGAATCTCAGCATTCCAGTTTATGTAAATAATAAAATCCCTATCCTGTTTATCTGTTTGTCCACAGCCTCAAATACACAGCCATCTTTGCCACTGTGGTAATCAACAGTTTTATTCTAATTCCTACAGGTCTGAAGTGGTGCCATAAAACAATTCATCGATATACTTGATTGGAAAATATTTTTTGAGAACTTTTTCACTTTTGATTGCCCTTGTCAAACCACCGGCAAAAAATGTACTTATGCTTGTGAAAAGCACTAAAACAATAATATATTCCTACTAGTGCTTTAGTGCTTAGGGTATTTTTCCCTGAGTATTTACTATCTTCCCTTTTCAGGTAAACACAAATCTTAGTATTTCGTACACTTCTGTACGAGTAGTCGTATTCATTTCTCTCAAACGGTGAACCGACGGAGGTTGTCTAGTATTTTTTTTTTTTCTGAATAACAGATTTTGAAACGTGATCCTTGGAGTCAGGTGAAACGATTCTTCGAGACACAGAATAAATTGATGATCTCGTTCATATGAATGCGTCAGTTTTTCAAGAGCAATAACAAAATAATGTAATTACCAGAGTCAGTGGGGAAGTTACAGCTCATGTCCATTTTCTTTGTGATGAACCATGCAGTGACACGGTGCCTGCCCTCAAACCTACCGTTTGTGTCAGTCTTTAAGTACAAAGAAAACACCCCGCCGCCATCACTACCATCATCACCATTGTCTTCAGCATCACACCTAACACCGCCAAGAAAGCTGCATTTTAAAAAGAAATAATGAAAAACGGATGAGATATTAAAGGGAAAAAAAAAGACGGTATTCACTATTCAGCAAATTTTTTTCATCCGTGAACCCCGGACAAGATATGTTCATTTCAAATCAACAAACCATAATATTTATAAGACATCAATCGTCAGGACAGAATGATAATAAATGTGATGCCCAAGAAGGTTAGAGGATTGAAATCACAGTTCGGTTTATAATGTAACTCTTTTACAGTTCTTAATTAATTAGACCACTTTCCAGCCAAGGACAGATTTTGCGGTGACGAAATACTGGACACAAGACAGAAGGTCGAAAATGAACATTATTTTGTTGGGCAAATTTTCTCCTGTCTTGGCCACCACAATTTTGTGTGTCAGAAATAGCCAGAATGCAGTACACCAGGTTTTTGTCCAGCGACCTTGGGAGCTGAGCTTCTCCCTTACCCTGTTCACGCTTTCTACACGCGTCTGTAGTATCCCAAAGAGCTCAGAACAGAAAAGAAATCTATTACTTGCAACACGCACAGCTCGCAGGTCACAGCAACATGAACAACAACAGCCACAACAACAACATTTAACCAGCAGGATGGTAGGAATGGAAGTCCTCTCAAGAGCAGACATTGGTTCAAGGTCCAGTTTCGGCAAACACAGCCAGGGCGTCGCTTAACCTGCAGCGCGTGCTGTAAAATGCAACTTTAGACCTTGAAAAATTCTTCTGCGTTTTCCATGATTAATCCCAGGCCGTGTTTTATCTCATTAATCCTTTCTCCTCCCCCGTTCTCGCCTTGCAAAAACTACGTCCACCTCTTTTTGTGGTCCCCATTCTGATTCACTCTTGAACATTAACGATTCTTATCGTGTACGGAGATGACAAGCAGTTCCACAAAAGACGTTTTGAACTTTTTGTGGAAGTTGCCGATTCAGACCTTGAAAAGAGAGACTAAATTTAGGTCCACGTAGATTTTACTCGCGGTTCAAATTGTCTCGGCCAGCCTTGATCTTCGATTGAAAATGTAAGCGGCTCAGAAAAGTACTCTTAACTGTCCTTCAATCGAGAGCAATTATCTGGAGTGTTAACTTTTAACACACAGCAACACTCAGAATACTTTCAGGGATAAACGAGTTATAATTTCACTGGCACCGCTGCAAACACGTACCGTATGGAGGAGACAGACAAAAACCGAGACCACAACCGTCTCTCGAGGATCGACTCCAAAAGAGAGCTCAGAACAAGAGACTCTTTTTCAGTCACCCAGTTCGAACCTGGTGACTCGAGAATTGAATACAACCAGTGAATACCGCGGCTTGCAGGAAAAGAAAGGCATTCATGCAGTTCTCTAGCGTCAAACGCTCTCCCTTATTAGAGCTATGTTTGCCCATTGAAGAGTGGCGTTTATTCACTGTTTCTATCGTGCGGCAAATTCTTTACCATTCGCTGTAAACGTTTCTAAATGGCTTTTTCTCCACGAGGGGTTGACCTGTATGTTTGTATGGAGGACTCCGTACACACCCAAAGTTTTCATTTACTCCCTATGAAACTTCGACTAAAGGAGGTGTGTTAATGCTGGATATCGGGCTTTTTAGACAAGGCTTGTTTTGTCTACTGTGTTTAGGTCTAGTATCAACGAAATGTTGTTCTGGTGGTATAGAATCAAATCATATAGAACACCTGCAATCAAACTCTGGAAACAAAGTAGCTCACAAATTTGGTAACAAAGTAACATGGTTTATTCAGATGGGATTCATGACTGATTTCTTTAGGCAACAAAACCCATCTGCAAGTTATAGTTTTGTGGGCAAAATAATGCCTCTGATCTAGTTGGATAAATTATGTTTGGGGAATGATTTTTTTTTTTTTTCAAAAGGTGGTGGGGGGACGTAATTTGACAGTGATGAATGTATGAAAAACTTCTTTAGTTTGTCAAATTACATACTTCAGCATTATGCCCAATCCAAAGGTTTTTAATAGCAGTCAGATAATTCAGTGTTTAACTGCGCATGCTATGGCCACGAACTGTATAAAAATAATTCGAAAAATAGAATTTCATAAATTGTTTTAAGCATAGATTTATTATTTAAGTGAGTATGGGTAACTTTTTTATGTTTTAAGGGCCAGACCTGAACAATGTGAGGGTGCAGAGGGCCGGATACTCTCACCTAATTAAAAAAAAAAAAAAAGCCGTTCTTTAAATGACGTGATGTTATTAATTTGGGTGTTGCTTTTAAAGAGAAATTTTTGGTGGAGGGGTGGGGAGTGGGGGATGGGTATGATATTTATTTATTTATTTTTGATAGCCTAGCGACCGGTGTTTAGATTAATTTTCCAATCAACTGGGGGGGGGGGGGGCTCCCCTTAGCGGGTGGGTTTAGGTTGCCCTTGTCTGATTTAAAATATAATCACTTTATGTAGTAATTCTTGACAATACTCGATTGGATTCAAAACTGCTAATATGATAATAAATAATATTATTATACCAGTCTGACCTTACTTTCATCTATACATACAAACGTTCTCTAGCATCGGCCGTCGGTGCTCTCTTTAGATTCACTTAGTACACATCCCGTTAAAGACCAGACTAAGTACTTTGGACATGGTCATAAGTAACTTTATATTGGAATAGTGAGACCTTTGAACTCAAGTACTATTTGTTTCCCAGGCCGGTTTATCCAGTTCACTGACCAAATAACAGAGCAGTCAAGAAGTTATTGGGTGCCCACTTTGTACAGATCAATGTTTCTCAAACTGGGGAGGTTACAAAGTGTCTCAGGTGGCCCTGTTGTGTTATTTTCTATTTCTAAAACTTAATGCATTTTAGTGTTTGGGTTTTTTTGTATTTTTTTGTTTGTTTTCGATGTTGTTTTTAAAAAAATATTTTAAATCTTTGTTAAGTCCTAAATCTACTGAACATATATTTCAATCATACCTGTACAATGTTTTACTTATATAATCACTAGTAAAGTGTCCCGTTCCGCAAAAGGTTAAAGACAAAAATTAATGCACCATTTCAGGTTGTGAAGAATCATCAAAAAAATGCTGGTTTAGTGCATGTGTGAGAAATATTGGGTCATCCACGAACTTCAGCGAGACAGATAGATTGACGTCTTCAAAAGTCTTCAAACGTGTGTTATTTTAAAAGTGGATTATGTCCTAAATGCTCGTAGCAACAAAGTAATCCTATAACGTTGGAAGATGGGAAGAGTCGCAGCTGATATACTAAGCACTATTATGTGGATCGCGAAAAAAATGTAAGTTCGAGAAGCACTGGCATAGAATACTGAATTTTTTATTATCATTGTATGGCAGTCATTTAACTCTACTTGTCTTCCCCGATTGGTTTGCAAACCATCGCAAAAGAATCAACACGTATCGTTTCCTGAACCATTTTGTTCAGCGAGTTATGATCTCTTCAGCAATCTGTAATGTGCAGCACCTTTCTCTTTTAAATCTCATTCTCTAGCCCCATGTATTCTCGAACAGTGTGGAGCCATATCTGGAAGTGAGCTGACTAAATATAATGACATTATATACATTTATAAATCAATTAACATGTGCTGATGAGACAATTATCGAATGTCAAGAACCTTTCCAATAATAGATCACCTGTTGTTCCATGCGTAATGATTTAGTTTGATGTTTTAGGGGCCTATCTTACGAAATCCGGAGCGTAACAGCCAGTTGCTGCCAGCAAAATGTACGCACAGGAAATAATGGCAGAAGCTGAATGTGTTTGACCCGGCTAAGTGGGTCTTCCCTGATTTACTAAGAAAATAATAGGAAATTATGGTGTGCACTACTTGTGTGTCAGCAGCCGACTGTGCCGTTCCTGTCTTAGTGTATGATACCCCACTGAAATGCCGAGATCTAGCGACAGGACTGTTTGTGGTCTTTTTCGTCAATGAGGTTGAAATTTTGCGCTATTCGTTTTCATACTAATTAAAGTTTCCCTCATATCTTATCCATAATTATGGGGAAGAAAAGGCTCATACACAACCGTCGTCATTCGACTATTGGTAAAGGCGATTTGACACCAAAAAAAAACAACAAACAACAATTCAACAAGACATTCCATTCATAGATTGCGCTAATCTGTTTCCATCCACTGAATTTTTGCGAGACTGAACTGGCAATAAGTTTTGAAAAATATGATTATTAATTCACAGATTTCTTTTGAGTTTTCTGTTGATCCGCAATTTTCTTAAAACACAACGGAGGTAAAATTTTCTAGACATCGCCTAATTACCAGTACTAAAACGATCCATCCGTTTTTTTAAGCTTCCAGGAGAGAGCCGACCTTTGTCAGTATAATAATGCGTCTCTTTGATTCCAGCTCGAATGTGAGCAAAGTTTGGCTGAGGTCAAAATACAGAGTATACTAGTAATCAGTTCATTTTAGGAGAGTTCATTTTATGCTAAAATCAAATGACAAGGACAAGGTCCCGTATGTTGTGGAGCGAAAGAAAGAAACAGGAGAATAGACAATGATTGCTCAGCTGGGTTGAAGTTGTCAGTACCGTATTCCTTTGTCATCTTCCCAAACAATTATCAGTTCTTTGAGCATACGGTGAACCATACAGAACCAGCATCATTTTTACTCGTCCTGTACCCCCAGGGTAGCAGTTTTGACAGCCGCAAAAGACATCTTACGAATAGGAAGAACTGTTCAGGCCGCAGAATACAATTTCTTATACCAAGAATATGGCACTGTGAAGACTCAGCAATGTTTGTCTCTTTTCTTTGCAAAATCATAAAAACCTCGTCTTTCCCCCTTTTATACTCCATGAAAAAAAAATAATAACCTTCCAGTAGGTGCACCGTATGCTCTTGCATTCCTGGCATTGAAAGGCAGATGGAGCGGGTGGGAGAAGGAATAAGAAAATTGAGACGCCGGCAATTTGGAGCCACCCAAGACATAGGCATCCTCCTAATTTTTATTCCCATTCTGCTTATTCTCATTTTGGTCCTTTTTCTTTCTCCAACTGATATTATTCTGTAAACTTTAGATTTAACAACCCCCCCCCCCTCCACAAACCTATTCAGATCAGACAATTCAAGGAGGCCGAAGGGGGGTGGGGGTGGGGGGGGGTGTCTGGACCCACTGCTGTTTCTACGCCTCTGGCTGTGACAGAGACAAATTCAATAGGGACCAGGCAGGGTGAAGGGGAGGGCGGGGGTCTGATGCACAAACGGGTAATTTGTCGCCAGCCATATGGGACCCACTCTAGAAAACACTGTATGAACCCAGTTGAACAAAAAGAGCTCTGCAAAAGTATGCAATTTAACTGCAACCTTTCATCAAACTGAAGACCAGGGCAGCCCCCGTGATGTTTGATGTGTGCCTTCCCTGGTTCATGTAGACATCTCGCACGCCGGTTCAGATCAAATATTGATACTGAATACAGATGCCTATCTTTACATAATGTCTGCGTCTAAACAGCAAAAACCTCCGATCTATATTTTCATAGTTGAATAATTGAAGGATATAAGAGGTCAGAATATCAAGACATTAGCCACTGGGCACACATTATAAAAATGTAATATGGTTGTAGATAAAACGTCACACGCCACAGTATATTTTATTTGTCAGACGTCCCGTTCTATCCGGGATGCAGACCGATCTTAAGAAGGACTTAACAGTATGACTATGACACCAGATAGACATTTAGATAGGAGATGAACAATATGGTAATAATGTGAAAAATCACTTTAATGTAACGTGCAAGTTGTGGCTGTATATTCAAGTGTTAAATAAATGACTGTGTAAACAAGTGTATGCTGCAGCTCAGACGTTTGTGGAAGTGAAGGGTGTGTGACACATACATTTTTTTAATGTATATAAAGAGAGAGAGAGAGAGAGAGATAGAGAGAGAGAGAGAGAGAGAGAGAGAGAGAGAGAGAGAGAGAGAGAGAGAGAGAGAGAGAGAGAGAAAGAGACGGGTTTGCAATGTTATTAAACTTAATGAATGAAATAGGTCCTCCACTTGGCAAGTCTTCCAGATCATTTAAGGAGTGCCAAATGCTTGAGTCAATTTCAAGCGACAGGTAATAATGCCATTGTTGTCTGTCTCAGGCGGTGCTTGTTTAAAGATTCATCCCACCCCTCCCTTCCAGTGCCAAAAAAATGAATGTTCGATTTAATGTTTGGTGAACAGAAATCTGCAGAATTTCCGTAATTGCATGGGATTTTGCATATAAAGACCCCGATGGAAAAACGACCATGGTCACAATGACATATCACATGAAACTAGAAAAATTGATTTGTTTCAGTTTGAAAATCCCCAAGTGCACTGTTAATGGAGATAAGGAAAAGCAACTTGTTTCACCGGACTAGAAAAAAAACTTAGCTTTGGGGCAAAATAGATATTGTAATAAATTTTTTTTAAATAACCAAAAAATCTTTAAAATTGGACTATTGTCGTTCTTCCATCTGGGTCTTCATGTAGATCAAATGAACAATTATAGTTCGATGCTGCTGAAAAGACCAGCGGACATTTTGGGGAAACAGAATCTTTAACTTGTGTTTTATCGTTTTCTGGGTTGTAGAAATCTGGCTGGGGCAGCTGCTTAACGCACTTGAGCTTTGTTTCTGATGCTGATACAGCATCACCTCTGTAAAATCCCAATGTGGAACGACAGTCTCTTCTGCAGTTTCTTTGTCGGACAGGTTGCAAACGCCACCTGGCTGCAGACCCTACAGGTTGCACACGTTAACCGGTTGCAGACCATGTCCGTCTTCTACAAGAACCACAATCTATTGAAGCTAATTGGCTGTTATTCTTTGTCACCACGCAAACGCTCAGAGTTTGTCAAACGTTGTGAGAAGCTCAAATGCTGACACGTGACCTGGTGTTCGGGACCAAACACTTCCGCTTGCTCCTGCACGTGTACTGAATGGTCTGGTCAGTCCCGTGGTCATAATGGTACCAGCACCAGGCACTGGACATGTCTTCTCGGACCTGACAGAAAATCAATACATTTTTCGTTCCAATGTTCAAGCATATTCAAGTATACTGTGCACATTAAGTATAATTACCATTTTCATGACTTAAGATTAATAACGAGACTTATATATCTATCTTGAGAGGTAGTAATTTCATAAACGTACTCGTACAAACGTGAGCACCCAATGTTTCGACGAGTCAAGGGTCACCCAGATTGCCAGATTGTTTTCGAAATTACTGACGCACTTCACAAATCTGCTTGACGTACAAACATAATTATTTTATCTGCACACACATTGCCACTATACAGGAGTCTCTAAACCGAATTCAGACCCTGGCAGGGGTTAACAAACTTCAAGAGTAAAGCCAATACCCCCCCCCCCTCTTTTCAGATGATCACTAACATTAATTTTAACGACCGCAGACCTTCTTAGATTTGAACCTGCTATAAGCTAATTAGAACAGGGAAAAATGTCTACACCCATAAAAATATAACAGAACAACTTCACCTGCCTGCTAAAGTCATGTATTTTATAAAGCAATCACTAAAGAATGGCTCTCTCGATCATTCATGCCTTTAAAAGAGTAGGTCAATAGTGTAGTTCAAATGAGTACAAGTGATTAAAATAGGGGGAAAATAAACTATAATATTTCGGTCAAAACGAGAATGTTCCTAATGATTTCTCTTCTTGCCCCGTTGAGTCAGCTTTGTCTGTCCATAATGCTCCTACCCAATCGTGTTTCAACATCTTCTCCATCCCGTCACCCCCCACCACCAATATCAGCTACTCGATTCACACTGCCCGACTGTGATTACTGAGAATTGCGGATGCACTGTGTAAATCTCAGGTGACCTGGGCTATCATTATCAGGGAGCATAGTTCACACAACTCAATGTCACTCACCAGTCAGCTTTACAAACTCTCCCTGTCGCGTATTCAGAGAATTCATGGATTTTTTTTCTCCACGGTGATTAAAAATGTCTCTCTATTACACTGTGATCGTGAGTAAATTGATTTTTTCAGCTTGGCTTGTTGCCCCACCCCTCTGCTGTGTACAGCCATTTAATACCCAAACCTCTCCCCTTTCTTTTCTCTTGGGTATTCACGTCTTGAAACATTCATTTTCCGGTCACTGTTTTTATTGTCTTGACCTCAGCAGTGAAATAGAAGCAAATCATGTCAATTGTTGTCGATTCCTTCCCCACCCCACTCCTCCCACTTTTCCAGCTCCTGTCTTTGTCCTTCCCGTCAATAAGGGAATGTCGATGGGAAGGGAATTTATTATTTTTTTTCCAGTGAAAGTGTCGGTCTGTGTATGCGTGTATTAAAATTTATTAATAATCTTCGATAGCTGCATCATTCTTGTCTGCTTTTGCATAGTTTCTCTTACGATCTGCCCTCAGAATATATAGCGTCATACCCACGTCATTTTGCTTAGGTACATTCTCGCTTAGGAAATTAATATTACAAAAAAAAAAAAAACACCAGAAAATCTGTGGGGTCTCAGTAAGGCTTGAAGCAAAGTCAAAACGTAGCAAAAAGAAAAAGTTGTATGTAACAAAACATGACGTAAGAAATAATACAGAATCGATGCAATAAAACGCAGGGGAAAGGGGAAGACAAATCAAGCTTTACAGTGTGGAGGTTTACAGTGTGGCCACATGTCGAGCGGCGCTACCAACTCGATGTGATCAGGCGACGATCGTGTTCTGAGCGATGGAGCTTGGGTGGCCACACCACTAGCTATGGATTTTCAAGCGACAGGTTCACGCCTGCAGGAGGGCAAGAGGTCTTGACACACAGTTTGAGCGACGAGCGATGTTAAATGGCAAGTTATTTATCGTCGCTCATAGCGAGCACCTAGCTAGCGGTAATCGCTTGTGGTGTGGACACCTTGCTTAGGTTTAATGCATTTTATTCCCGTCGCTTCACTACGGTGCAGCTCAACGCTTGGCTCATCGCTTGATGTGTGGCCACACTGTTAGATCACTATCCCCCAGCAACAACAAAATTTATTATTCATTATTAAATATATAGTATTATTAATAAATATTCAAATATTATTTGAGTTGTGAGTTGTGAACTGCGCCTAACGGGCTGCGTTACAATTTGCTCTGAGATAGAGAGAGGTAGAGAGAGAGAGTGAGCAAGACAGGGAGAGAGAAAGTAGCAGTGTAGTGTGTTGAGCGCTTCGCAGGCGCTCCATTCTGCTCTGTGATTGACATGTTACTTCTGTAAAGCGCATAGAGCATTGAGCATTTTAATGGATAATTATGCGCTCTATAAATGCCATCCATTATTATTATTATTATTTTCATCAGGTAAACAAATTTGTTCATTTGTTTCATTAGTTCAGTTTTCTGTCCTGTTAAATGTTTTTTCCCAATGGAGATCAATTGATCGAAAGTTTGATTTGTCTTCCGTTTTCCTTTGCGCTTTATTCTGTTGTTTCTTTATCATCTCTTAACCCAGGCTTTGCTATGTACAACTTTTTCTTTTTTTCATTTGGCCATACTAATCTTTTTCTCCCTATGTACCATCATGACATCTTAGATCATCTACTGACACTAAAAAGTTTAAAATTTCTAAGAATGATGTCCCTTAAGACCATGGGTGAAAAATCTTTTTCTTTTCAAGGGCCTCAGATTTGTAATTCTCTGCCTCTGTCTTAGAGAGAGACTGAAAATTTTATGACTTTTAAACATCAGCTGAAGAGTCATCTTTTTTACACTCTGAATGTCCATTTTTCGCTTTTTCCTGGGTATGCCTGTGTATTTTGTGTGTGATTATATCATATAAAATGTTGTAAAGTGCTTGAAGCCTCGTTGTTAACGGGATGAAGCGCTATATAAGTGCTGCTTATTATTACACCTTGGCTATTCTCTCTTGTGATATGCCTTCAAGAACGACGCTGTTTATTCTCTATCAACCGTGAACATTCTCTCTTACGATGACGTGTGGTTATGGCCTTCAGTACAACGCTTTACATAACGTTGCACACACCTTTTTCATGACCGTATTGGTCTGGAATAGCTGCTTTTGTGTACAATATGCAAGTATGTATCCGTGCTTTAAAAGGTACTAATCTTTAATGATGATACTCCAATCAATCAAATTTGCTCCTGCCAGTGCCAGACAGGGATGAAGTCTCCTTCCTGACCATGTACGCATCCGAGTTCTGCAGAGAAAGGCACTCACAGCGAAGCCTTCGTTTTCCAAGATCAAAAAGCTCGCTGAAATAACTGTGTTTGATAAAACTCATCTTTGTAGACAAAAAATGTATATCCTACACAATATTATGTGTTCATTACTGTATAATACCTCAAAAAAAAAAAAAAACTGTATATTGAAGATTATATAGGACACCCATGATCATTTGGCCTGAACATAGAATTAATCAGTTTCTAGATGACAATGCCAAGTTTACATCCATGTATCCGTAATTTGTGGTGAAAGGAAACATAGCCGCAACTGATTGATTAATTGACTGATTGATGATTGACTGATTAATTGATTGGTTGGTTGATTGGTTGGTTGGTTGATTGGTTGGTTGGTTGGATGGTTGATTGGTTGGTTCATTGATTGATTGATTGATTGAATGATTGATTGATTGATTGATTAATCCTTATACCTGGTTTGAGAGTGCAGATTCTCGGTCTTGATGAATAAACATTTCTCTACGCAGTCAAGAAAATAAACCTTAAAGGGCCTGAATTGGCCTCTATCCTCTATCCAGGTCGATTTCTTGAAGTTAACATTTTACAAGAGTGGTCACGCGACAAACTCTCTAAGACACCCATGTAACCCTTAAATAAATGACACCGGACGGATCAGCAACCAAACTGCATATTTTTGTTCTGGCAGCGAGCTGTGACTTTTGTCCACGACACAGCACAAATTTTCGCATTTTCGATGGCAGTCTCGGTTTTATTTTTAATTTTTACAAGTTTAGACCGCACAGTTTTCACAGTATAGTAATCTTGGACCACACAGAATATATTTGGGGCAGTAATTTATAGTGATTTTTAAAATTTATTTTTTATTTTTTGTCCCTTTGGACTTCAGCTTTTGGGTTTTTTTTTTTTTTTGGACGTTTGTTAGTTTGGGGCGTTTTACAACTCGGATGTGTTTAGAATTATTGGCATTTCGTGTTCTAATTCTCTGGTGTGGTTATTATTAATGAAGGTATAGGCGCTTCCAATCTTTATTTGTTAATTATAAATATTATTATTATTCTTTTTTAATCAGAGAGCCCAGAATTAATCCTGGGCCTTGAAGTTGAAGACAACAACGACGAAGATGATGCTGTCAATAACCAACTTCCTCATTGACAGTGGTAAGAGCAACGAAAGCTGTTATTTAATCCACCTGCAGCTTCAACACCGGTCAAGCACTTCTCAATTTGTTAATTCACTGACAGTGTAATCAGGCTTGGGTCAAACTAAGGTCATGACTGTGGATGACCTACAGTTGATTACTGTGTCCGAGTGAGATAATAATAGTTTTATTTGTAGTCACTGCAAGGACGCCTTCTGACGATCTATGCAATGGCAAAAGAAGGTATGAGAAAGGCATGAGACATAGGTCAAAGTTTTCACACGGCTCTTGGCTTAGAACAGTTATTATTATGACGTATAAAAATTTCACACGGCTCTTGGCTTAGAACAGTTATTATTATGACGTATAAAAATTTCACACGGCTCTTGGCTTAGAACAGTTATTATTATGACGTATAAAAATTTCACACGGCTCTTGGCTTAGAACAGTTATTATTATGACGTATAAAAATTTCACACGGCTCTTGGCTTAGAACAGTTATTATTATGACATATAAAATATAAAGTTTTGAAAGTTGCATCTTAACAATTTTATTATGCTCTGATAGCTGCCCATTCAACCAGTCAAACAGTCAGACCACAGCATCTGCTACAGAACTGATCGCCATGTAAGTAAACTCTATACTATGATTACCTCGGGAACAGACACTTTCTTACAGTGACATTTACGGCAAGCGCTGTCACTCAGCATTGTTCATACATTTTCTGGGCTTTTGTTTCCAATCTGTTTCCAGGTTCATCACACTGAACTTTATGGAATTGATATTTTTTTTAAATTTTTTAGTCTGTAGTTTGAATCTGAGTTTGTTATTCCGCCCTTTGTAAAATAATAATGATAATAATAAAAATAATAATAATAAGGCTTAGACTGAATCATTAAAAAAAAAATATTCCTACGTTATTAAACTGTGCGAAACATTAAAAAGTATATTTTATAATAGTACCTTGGTGCAGGAAGTATTGTTCCCTGGTTATTCACCCATTGTTTTTTCGTCGAGATGAAAACACATTCTAATTGTTTCACACAGTTCAGTTCTGTAGAGATGTTTCTTCAACAATTCGGTCTAATTATTATCATTTTTTACAAAGCCCTGGGAAGTAAGTTGAAAATCTGGCTACAGTCGTAAAAAAAATAAATAAAAATCAGCTCTTTAATGTGAAATTCTAAGCCAATCCAAAATGAGAAAAAATAGATTAAATTAAAGTTTCCGAGTAAATGTATGTTCTTTCTGCTCATGATAAAAACAACAATAACAAAATAAAAACGAAAAAGAAATCGCACTACATCATTCTACTTTAGGGATGGATAACGGCCAAACGAGTAGTTTCATGATTTCAGACTGTGAATCTGAAGTTGCAGTGTTTGACATCGCAGATGAAGTGAAAACATTTCGGCGATACTAGTGGTTGTTGTTGCCGCTGCCGTGTAATCTACCGACTGGTTATGATTTCTGTGCTCTTCTGTGGCAATCGACATTTCGAACGTTACTTTCATTTGCCTAATGGCCTGCCAAAGCATGGAGTAACTAAACGTTGGAGCATTGATTGTGATGGACGTGCCGCTCCCTATTGTCACAAGATACATGTCCAGATAATAGAGTTGGTGACTGGGCGGGGACATTGTGTTTTGTATTTTCAGTGTTAGTAATGGAACGCGGAAATTGATTTCAAATTCTATTGTTGGTCATTCCCAGGGGAAGATGACCACGATTTCAATATCCCTAACCTAAGGCTGTGTGTGTGTAACGGCAAGGGCATAGAAATGCTGGAGACTGATTGATTGGGCTGGGGGGGGGGGTGGTACACATGTATTTCAAATAACACTATTTGCTCTGCTTTTCCGCCACTGATTTCAAGTAAGTAGTACTGTACTCCAGTGTGACAGTGAGTAAATCCCCATTCTGAGTCTATAGAAAGTGTGAAGCCTGTTGAAAAAAAATTTACGATTTATAATTTAATTATATTTAATGTTAATTTAATATAATGTAATAACATAATTTAATGTTAAGCCTGTTGAAAATTTATGATGTATAAAGTGAAATTTAATTTCCTCTTTCCATTAAGTTTGTTGGCGTTGCACCATAATAAGCATATAAATTCCACTTGTTATTGCAGCTAGGGGGAGGGGGAGTTGGCAGTTCTATGCTTCCAGACTCTGCTGGACATTAGAAAACTAAACACCAATGAATGTATTCTCAATCCTATGGTGGAATCAACCACAACGATATATCATTACCATTTCCCAGTTCCGCATCTTATTCACTGTCGGAGAGGCCATTAAAGCACTCCGCCCACTGCATTTGGACATTCTGTCATGCTGGACCACCCACTTTATCCGTTGTCCCACAGACTGACTTAAACCATCAAAAGCCATTGTAAGAAACAGTTACCAAAAGAAAACAGTTAGCATTATCTCCAGTAGACTGAGAAAAATGACGAACTGATAGATGAATCTGGCTTATGGTGCTGTTGCGCGTAAATTTATTGTGATATAAGTTAAAACTTTCTGATAAACTGTATTTTCTCTTCTGAAAAAAAAAAAAAAGAAAGAAAAAGCAATATATGGGATAGTTAAGAAAAATTGTGCATGCGTCACTGGTTATTTTGATACAATTCCATGTTTTCATGGTATTTATTTTACGCCGGCAATAAATGAAGATGAAAGCCGAAATTCACTTACTTTTATGAACAATTATTGGGCAGTGGGGCTTGTCTTCGGAAAGGACTTGCTTACTGGTTAATGTACTTTCTGTAAGTGTGAGTAAAGCAGTGCCGTAGCGTGGATTGCCAACGCCCGGGGTAAGGCAAGTATTGAGCCCCCCTGACTGGTGGACCGTCAGCCTAGCGACCTTCATTTGCCCCGCCAGCTTGAAAAACTGTGTAGAATGTTTGAACTTTTTTGTGTGACCCCAGGAGGGGAGGGGGCTATTTTTTATAAAAAAAATTATTATTGCCAATTTATTATTTTTGTCTTCTGAAAATTTGCGCCAGGGGCAACCGCCCACTTTATGCCACTGTACACAAGTGTCTTCGTGTGTGTGTATTCATCTCTTTTTTCTTGTCTACTGAAACCAAAGCAGATCCATTAACAACGATGTTATCCAGGAAGTACCAAACAGGAACAGGGTGTTTTATACTGCAATCAATTTCCTTTGTACCATATACCTTTTTGTTACCACTCTGTTATATTCTACATAGACAACTTGACTCGAGAACACTACACCAAAGACACAACGTCCATAACTGTTATCCGGGAAATTTAGGACGACGTGACATGCGAGGTATTTTCTGCAAGCTCTACCATCATCGTCTCCTGTTTCACCAATCTGAAGTGATCTGGAGATCGGACGTCAACGGCCAATTTTCCCCATCAATGGACTGCCTGTCTCCAGTTTCTATTGCCATCTGTCCTCCGGGCAACGGACCCACGATCGTGATTGTTATTTCTGAAGGTCAAAGAAGAAAAAAGAAATCAGTCACATAGACAATTGCCCTTTGTATTCACCTATAGTTAATAGACTGAGGTACATTATACATACATGTTTTGGTGAAAGAGTAAGGGATCGGGACATAGGCTGATCGAACGTCCTAATAACATATCTTTCCATTGATAGATAGATAGATAGATAGACGGATAGATAGATAGATAGATAGATAGATAGATAGATAGATAGATAGATAGATAGATAGATAGATAGATAGATAGATAGATAGATAGATAGATAGATAGATAGATAGATAGATAGATAGATCGATAGACAGGCAAACCGACAGACAGATTGACAGTCAGACAGACAGATAGATCTGTTTCTCATATTTTTAATTCTTTGGGAATTTACTGTATGGCTTTTTATTCCTAATTCATGCCTTCCATTCGACTCTATTGGATTCCATTCATAAATGTGTCACCTCATTTATATTTCGTTCACTAACTTCAATCCCTTTTTTATTCCACCCTGTTCTTTGATTCTCTACTGCAGCTGCTGTTCACTGTTTTGTCTACAGTGCTGTTCTAGAGATGTATGAAATCTCTATGTCAGGATATTCTCCTGTGATAGTCATGATTGTATTATGTCACTTCCGGCCCTTACCTTCTCAAGAAAGAATGAATCCGATGTGAAGAGTGCTTGACATTAACATCCTGTGTTGACTTGATAACGAGGCTCATTTACATATGACGGGGAACAAGGCGTCACTGAGCTTTCTCTTGGTCTGTGTTTTATCGTTCACAAAGGCAGTAACTCTTGCATTTATTGTTTGTATGTTAGAGAAAACAGCGGACTTCAACCTGCGACATAACGAATACCGTTCGCTCAGTAGTTAACAGTTTGGGATATTAGTATTACTAGAAAGAAGACTAGACAGGGGAAATGGGTAGGAGTGGGGTAGAAAAACTCTTAGATGCAATACATTGACAGGTACCAACTTATATATGTATTTATATATTTGTTATGCTATCCATTTTAATATTTTTTTATCCATATAAATGAGAGCTGTCTGTGTGTTCTGACACTAAGCCTAAACCAATATTTTCTGATTCAGCATTTTCTAGTGAAGTGTACGCACTTTATATACTGCTTCTAGCACTTTTCTACTTTATGCACTTTTTGTGTACTTTACTTTATGTTATCCTTTTTTGTAATTCAGTAATCTACTTTATGTCAGTCAAATTCGTCTGTTTTAGGTGGTTAAAACTAAAACACAATAAAAATGAGCTAGTTACAAACTATTGGTCAAGTTGCCTCTGGCGTGGAAAATTAACGAGGTTGTCCTGTGTTGAAATTAGGAGACTTAACGAAGGAGACTAGCTGTTTGCGTAGCTCTGAACTATATGATTCTCATGACAGGAGCCAGCGCCCATCAACAATGTTCCCATTCCACAAGAGAACTTTTCAAGGTTTTTGTTGAGAGTGAGATTTCTTATGAATATGTACAGACAAGCTGGTGGCAAAAACCTTACTTAAATACATTCAAAATTGTTAAAGATATCGACACGCCACATTGTGAGAATATAGATCTCAACATGAGCAATGATGAGGTATCAGTAACTTAAAACCACGAAACACAGATTTCAGCATGAGCAATGGATAAAACAGCTGTAACTCAAAACCACGAAATGTGAATCTCAACCTAGGTGTACATATTAAGCAATGATGAGGTATCCGTAACTCAAAACCACGAAATATAGATGCCAACATAAGCAATGATGAGGAATCTGCAACTCAAAACCACGAAATATAGATTTCATCATGAGCAATGGATAAAGTAGCGGGAACTCAAAACCACGAAAGTTACCGATACGCCAATACTTGAGACAGACCAGGATATTAAAGGTTTGAAATCCATTGTTGAAGAAAGGTGTAGGCCTCGCCCGGTTTTGAATAGGTAATTGGCTATAAATACTCGATCACCGAGACGCCTGTTATTTCGACAAGTGTTCAAACCTTTTCGGGACGTTTCAATGAAAGTAAATGACTGCATAATGCAGCCAGGATTATACGACAATCACTTCCCGAAGGACAATGAACACGGAGACAAACAGAGAAAGATATAGCAAGATCGTTTTTGTCCTCCGCCATCCGCCTCAACAAGACATTATATCTAGATATGTGCCACATTTCTCTAAGGTTCCAGGTGATGTTATTTCCTGCAACATGCCTGTTATTGAATTTATTCAGCTATGTTACTTTACTGTAATCTTGTGTAAGAAGTGTGTACCATGAATGCGCTCCCAGATGCTCTGTGAAAAATTATTTCCCCTATGTGATAATAAATTCGTTCTTATCTTATTTTCTTATAACCGGGGAGAGTCCGAATGTTTTTGGCGTGTAAGAAAACATATTCACTGAAATTAAGGAATGAGAAAATAAATGAAACATGAAATGGTACCAAAATAGCACGATGAACTTTGCCTGGTCAAAGATGTGTTCCATAAAGGAATCCAATAAGGGAAAACGAAGTCGATGATTGAAAAAATGATAACAATTGAACCATTGTATCTAGTATCTTTGGTCGAACTACGGGGACATAATAATATCAGATTTGATCAAAGCTGGAAAGGCTGAGCGACTGTCAGGAGGTTTCCCTTCAAATCGCTGGAATCCTTGATTGGATCTGGAAAACGAGTGTTCGTTCACGTGATGGTTCCCCCACACGCAATTTCCGACACTGCCAGTCCCCCCCCCTACAGTAACTTTTTTAATGTGATTGGATCTGACCAAACTGGGCTAAGGGTGAAACACATACCTCTTTAAAAAATCAAAATAAAATATTTTCTATGACAATTTCAAGCAAAATGCAGAAACGTGGCTAATCATTCATTTTATAAGATAATATCCATTTCCGTAAAAAATGAACTTTTCCTCCATTGCAGGAGTTTGATCTTTCGTCTCAAACCAGATTTCGTCAGATACACGCACAAATAATAACATTCTCTCTGTTCAGTTTCAGCTCCAAATCCTGCCTCCTTCCCTCACCAGGATGTTGGTCTGACACATAATCGTCATCCGCACACTTGTAACAAAATCTCACCGACCCAGAAGTTGTTTGCCCTTCAAATAATCTGTACCAACAAGTAGATGATACTCGACCACTACCGAGTTCCCTACCAGAAGTGTAAAAAGGGTAGAGAACTGAACACTAATCTCATACAGGATTACCCCGGGTACCGTGATTTCCGCTGGTGTCCAGAGTACACTCGGAGCGTCTGGTATGACGTATTTCCTTCGCTTCCGACGCCCTGATGGCTTGTCAGCGACAGGGTTTGAGATAAAGGCCCAGAGATAAGGCGGGTCTGCACGGAACAAGCGGATAATCAGTGATTACTGTAAAAACGTCGATTGACGGCTTTGCTTTCTACAGGATAACAATAGGATGTCCAGCACTGTAAAATCCCTTAATTTTAATTGCATGAAGGTAGAAAGTTTGTGGTTTTCTGGGGAACCACTGGCGGTTAAAGCAATGGTGCAGTCGTTAGAGCTCTTTAACTGGGTGCAAGAGGTGTGGGCTCGAATCCCATTCCGGGTGAGATACGACATAACCAGCATTAATTTCTGAGTGTTTTTAAGGCAATAGGTTTTTGGCGGCTTGGTGGAATTACGGACGTCCTCTGATATAACGCCATTGTATTGAAACGGGAAATAAAACCCAAAAATAAACAAACCCCGACTGCTTACAAATGTCTCAGAAATGTCACTGACTTTCCGCAAATATTCACATCCCAAAACATGACTTTCCTATCTCAGTGCTTGATTGGGCATTTGAACACAACTTCTCTGCAGACCACACAGAACACTTTTCGTTCTTCAGAAACAGTAAACCTGCGCAGCTAATCATTACGCACCTTGTTGAACCGTTGTTACTTTTTATGACATCTCCTTGACCCGAGACAGACACCTATCATGTCTGCGATCGTTACTGTTTTATGGCAATTTGATGGCCACTTTACATAATTTAAGCGCTTAATTTCTTGTCCGGCGTCGAGGAGTTCTTTCCAAAGTGAGCCAGTCACCTTATTTAGAGCAACAACGTGGAGCCACTATTTACTGTAGCGCGCTGTTAGATCAACCTCCCCCCCACCCCCAGCCTTGGTATAATTTGGCTTTTCTCATCTCCAATATCAGGAAATTTTTTCGTCCGGATTTCTCTGACGCTCAATAGGGACAGCTAAGGAACTGGGAAACCTGTTGTTTTTTTTAAACGGGATCCTGTATTTTCCTTGAATTGGGTGTAAAGGGTGAAAGCGACCAAGACTGGTATAGGCGCTGGACTGGTGTCTCGCAGCTCATAAATGTTGCTTCACACTAACACAATAAGCACATCCCACCTGTTTCACCCCTAATGCAGCATTAATTTTGCAGCTCTCCCACAGGCGCCTATGCTTTTACACCATCATTCTGCCCACATTACTTTTCGACTGCGACGATAGGTAACCGTATTGACTCGAATGCTTTAATTTCCTCTTAATAATCAGTAAATCCTATTATACTTTATAATCTATACAGAGAAATGAATAAAGATTACAGATAACCAGAATCGCAAAGATACCCAGTAAACCTGACTTCATCGGCGTACTCTGCATTATTTGGACTTTCTGAAGTGCTCAATCTGTTCTGGGCGTTGATAAATTCAGTCTTTGCTGGAGCACCTGAACTTGTATGCAAATCACTGTGAGCATTGTATTAGCCTTTCACGCTAAAGAGTGAACAGAATTGAAAGTACCTGTTCTGCCGTGTAGAAAGGGGGAAACATGCATTTTTATAAGGTACTTCATTTTTGTGCTGTCCCCCCCCCCCTTTTTTTTTTGTTAGAGTGGTCGCTCATGTGGGTGGTGGTTCCTGAATCTTTAGTATGTAAATTGTGCACATGATAATATGTTTTTGTGTTTATTATGCATTGCAGATGTGCGTGGCTGTGTGTGTTGTTGTCAGAGTATGTACGTCTATTTTGTCTTATGTATATAGTATTATACGTATGACTTACTTGACTTATACCCTTGAACCCTGTGTGGGGCACAGGTCGTCCACCAAAGTCCTCCACCCTGCTCTGTCTTGGGCTGGGGCGTCAATCTGGCCCCACGAGAGTCCCAGCATTTTTGTGTCGTTAAATACGTATGGACGTAAAGCAAATTTGATATTGTGTATGGAAGTGTTTTCGCAAGCGTGCACTAGCATTGCATTCAGAAAAAAATGGAGCCATTAAGACTTTTTACTTATAAATCGGTAGTGAATACCAAGCATTGGACAAGAATCAGCAAAACATCCTTAGTCAGACACCATTCAGGCGCTGAGGTTCTAAAAACCGGTCCCGTGACAATGGGTATAACTGGTACAACGGCACGCAACTAATTTAATGTTCAGTTATGCCTAAGCAACGACCACTCTATAATATTCAGAATTCCTTGCCTGTATACCACGAGCTGCCATTTGCCAGCGTGAAAGCCATTATTATCTCTACGGATCAAACAAAATAATGTCCCCGTGTCATGGAATTCTCGTTTACCGAACGCCAAGAAAATTGAAGCTCTGTTTACATCATTACCTGCCAGTGTTCAGTAAATCAAGATGTCCTACCGTTGAGCCATCATAAATTCTCATAGATAAGTCCTCATGACAGAACTATCTTAAGCAATATAATTTTACTAAATCTGAGATCGTAAATCGTGCCGGTGTCAATCATTAGTATGGATCCATTTCGATAGAGTATTGACCGCAACAGTTGTGTACCCGTAGATAACTTCGTAATCCAACTGGGTCATTGGGTTAGCAGCTCCTCATGCTCTTCATGGTACAGAAGCACGGGACTATGAATGTATGCGATAAAAACATTTAATTTTTGATCACGTGCATGCATTTGGGGAGGATAAGACGCTATAGTAGGATTGGTTAATGGGGATGGCTGAAGATTTCTCAAAGTTTACTTTTCCTATCACTCGATTTACCTTGGTTTAGAGATATAAGTTGAGATCACCACAATGCAGATACTTGTAGCTTGTATTTCACACTGAATAGAGACATGCTGGAGCGTCGTTGAAACTATCACCGTAAATTAATTCTCTCTCTCTCTCTCTCTCTCCCTCTCTCTCTCTCTCCCCCCCCCCTCTCTCTCTCTCTCTCTCTCTCTCTCTCGCCTCCGTATAAACCTGGAAGTCGGAAAGGAATTTGAAAAGCGTTCATGAATAAGAAAAACAAACAAATCCCCCGAATGCTGTTATTTCAACGTTCCTCTTTCAGCCACACCACAACCGTTAGCGTAATTCATCCAGCAAAGACCTCTGTATCTGCAAGACACACTTACGTATCAAGATCAGAAAGCAAAGCAGCGATTTGTAAGGCCGTTAAACTTTACACACTTTTCCTGGTAAAAACGTCCCCACTAAGTGAAAACTATCGGTAAGCCTGGATCAGTGTCTAGATAATGAATGAACAGGCTTTATTATCCAAGAGAACCATAAATCTATCAGGCTGGAGCTTACGGCTGTTTTAAGATTATAATTGATATTTGAAAGTGCTAAAGAATGGAGCCGTCGTTTCTACAATGGCTCCAGTGGACGCTTGCGTAGGTGGCAGATAGTGCTTAGTCTCTCAGTAAACATTGCGATGCGGGGCGACAAGCAGACTGACATGGGCAGATAGGAGATTTTAGACTTAGCAGTTACATATGACAGCATAATGAAAATCCATGACTACCCCGAAAGGGGTACGTCCTCTTCTTCACTTTCATCAGCATGTAGATTATTAAATGGTGAACAAATTATCATCTTAGGGTAGATGAAGAAATGACCTTCGAAGAAGTGATGTTTGTTTTGTTTATTCAAAGGCCAAAATTGATAATAATGGTATTATGTTATACAGGCGGCAACAGGTCTCTTTGAATAGCGTCACTGAGTTCCTAACATATTATCGCTATGCTGATTTGGCCAGATGTTATCAGGCCAATAGGGCCAGCGTTTGTCATTTGCCCACCCATCAGTCTAATCAAATTAATGTGTGAACCGAATAATGATTGTTTTCTTTGTTAATAATAGGTTTCACAAAATTTATAAATCTGTGCTAAATTCAGTGCACAGACAGACACCAGTTAAGTTGAAATAATTCTATGTATGTTATAACAAATACGTTCCTGGCAATCATTTACAACTTATCCTAGACAACTACTGTTCCTACGGGTATAAAATTAGATCTCTGGCATTTTATAAGAATAAACAAGACAAAATTTGCTTGCTTATACTCTCTTGAGGCGGGGAAGACAGGTGGAAAGGCGTGTGTACTGCATTGCAAATTTCTCAACATAGGTGCAACTAGACTCGAACTTACCCTCATTTTATTATAACTAGAGAGACCTGCTCAGATTGAGAGTACACTGGTAAAATGATATTCACCAGTCTACTTTGACACTGATGAATGTCTCCACACAAACTTGTACGTCTTCATCACAAGGAACAAACACCATAAAAGTTCTCTCTCTGCCCCAGAGCCAGGAGAAGCACCAATTTGTTCAAAAGAAGTGCCATGATGTGCGCTTCGAGAATTGTGAACGTGGAGCAAAGGTGAAAGTTTACATTTATTACTGCTGGCAAGGTATACTTATGAGTATTTCATCTCCCATACAAAGACACTAAACATGGCCTGACAGAACAGTCAAAGTCTTACTCTACCACCAACTAGGTGGTGATGTACCGTCCGTGTACCCCGAAATTAGTGTTGACACAGCCAGAGGTTCCGACTTTTTATCCCGGGGTAATCCAAGTAAGTGGACACCGCCAAACAAAGATGGAAGGGCAGGACACTCAGGGACAGCAATTGGGGGATTAGCGGCTTAGACACAGGAATACATAGCCGGATTTAGGGGGAGAGATAACTCTTGTGTGTGTAGGTTCCATCTGTCTCTCTCGGTCACCACAACGGTAAAATGTTTCGGACGTTTGTAACTTGATAACAGTTCAAAATAAAAGCGGCTCCAGCTACTGTCCTCGAACCTAAAATCTGTAAAGTAGTTTGAGATTCCTCAGATTTTCTGATCCCTTAAGACAACTCTGCTCCTTAAAATTTTTCTTTACTTCAAAGTTTTTCTTTACTTTTCAAATGTGACTTAAAAGAAACAAAGCAACGAACTAACAACAAGCAAAAAATAATGAAATACAACACATAGTTTGTTGAGACATTATATATCCAATATCAACTACCATGGGGAATATCTCGAAATTTCCCAGAAATGTATCTCAGTTTTACGTCGAAAAGAACATGCCGGATAAAGCACCAAATTGCAATTATCCAACAGTATCATTTCCCTCCACAGTATTTTTCAGTTCGGAGTGATACCCAATCATTACTCATGTTGAGATTTACATTTCATGGTCCTGAGTTACCGATGCAGCTGCCTTGTCCATTGCTCACGCTGAAATCTATACTTTATGGTTTTGAGTTATGGATACCTCATCGCTGCTTAATTATGTTGAGATTTACGTTTCGTGGACTGACTCTTTGATAGTTCCTATACTATCATGCGATTTTCTGAATTTCTGACAAAAACAATTCTCTACGGCTCAGTCATTCAACAATTGGGTTGAATAAAGGAAGTTAACGAGGACATTTGCAAAGATGATACCAAAATAATTACATAAAGTTGAAATCTAACACATTGGCGTGTGCTCTGCACGGCTTATAGAAATACTGAGGAAACATCACACGACAAAAAGATCAGTTGTATTTCTTTTTGTTTGAAAAACCATTTTTAAAAATCCGCCCTCTTTCCTATATTTATATTTTGTCCCTATTTCAAAGAGTACGGTAACACCTGCCGTGAATGAAGAGTTAAAACGTTCATACGTTGATTAATAAGCTGTCAAGTCTCTGTAATAATCAGGGTAAAATTACTCTGCCCAGTATTTGTCTCTGTCACGAGTGGAGTGAGCGATAGTTAATAATTACGGGGGGAAAGGAGGAGAGTAAAATTAACGCACGTAGACAAGTAAGGGAAAGGCGTGCCTGTTATGACTAGTGGGGGGGTCTGAATGAGGCGAAAGCGCTGTATTACTATCACTGCAAGTTAGAAGGTCCTACTGAACGGACGCTAGTAAGAGCCCAGCGGGCGAACATAAGGGGAGCAGTCAGAAGACTAGTGAGAGAGTCTTTCCAGTGATGACTGGTAGGTGAAACGATGATTGATAATTATGATTGATGTATTATATTATATTCGTCTATTACCATGATGTAAATAAGTATATGTGACGAATGTGGAAGTCCTTGATATTGGATATAGCAATGTGCGCCATGAGCGATAGATGAAAGTTGAGTTCATGGATTTGTAGCACGAGTGAGTATTGTGTACTACGATGGAGGTGTGTTACCGTAAGATATTTGGTGAGTGAAATGTGAACTATTGTGTGTACGCTTCATGGGTTGTAAGGAGAGGTGGAGTGAATAGAAATGGTAGGGTATTATACCAATGTAATGTTATTCTTGTAGGTGTCGGGGACGGGCTAAAGAGCCACCTCGGTGAGCACAGGGGATAGGCCAGCATAGGGCCGGAGGCCACACATAGGCCAGAAGTGAAGCTGTCGGTGCAGGACAGTAGAGGCACATAAAGTCGTGGCAGTCAGGCCACGGACAGGGACGTAGATATGAGCGTGAATGTGATAATGTACTATTGCCCTGTTGATGGGCTATTGAAATGATAACGTACTATTGCCATGTTGATGGGCTATTGAAATGATAATGTGCTATTGCCCTGCTGAGGTGCTAGTGGAATGCTAAGGTGTATGACAATAGGAGGTGATATTGAGAGACTGCGGTGCCAGTGAATTATTAATGTGCTATTAAGACCCTGAGGGGAGAGGCTGAGGCCGAAGTGCCTTTAGGAAGTAACTACCGGGTTGTGGATCCGAGGAAGAGTGCATGTGAGAATAAGGCCGTTGTACGGCAGTTAATTTCAATAATATAATGTATGTAATTGCGCTATTATCTGTATAATTATGTTTAATAAATGTGTGAGTCTGTTAAGTGTTAACTTGTTCGTTCGTGATTGTTGTCCTGTCATAACTTATTACATCTCCCAGTCTGGGATTTGTGACAGTCTCGTTTGACAGAGAATTCAAATCTGTATTATTAAAATAAACCTCTGCCAGCTTAACAAAATAATAATAGTTTATGTTTTGCTTTCCCCTGGAACGAAATTGGGTCATTCAGGTTCTCTAAACGTCATGAGTTGTTCCCCCGTTAGTGTTTCCTTTCCCTCTCACACACCAACAGTACCCTCATGACGTGTAGACACGGGGATTATCAAGCCATTTCTGAAGTTTCATACAAAGACATCAGTACCCGGGGTATCTGCTTTCACTTTGGGCGGGAGTTGCTAGGGACGGAGGGGTATCAGTGCTTGAGTGTACAAATGGCATTATGGACTATGTTATGGAAAAGACTGTTGTTAGGGGACCGTAGTGTCGAAGATAATTATTTTCTCTATTCGGCCTTGTAATTAGACCGCGGTCCTCTAACAAAAGCATGTAAAAAAACCCTATGAGCCCAAAACAAAATTTTACAGGAGATGCAAAAAAGGTGGAAAAAATGCGTTGCGCTCAGTTTTATTCTTTGTTGAATTCCATTTCCTGGTACCAAAGAGAAACAATCAGTCGTACAAAATTATAACATATGGTCCTACAACTACAAAGACAACTACATTTTGGAGACCCTGAAGCTTGAACCCTTATGGGACCCACTCGCAACCAGCAACACCAGGGTAACATCCAAAATTCTCTCAGTAAAAAAACAAATTCTTCAGGGCCCCAACGGGACTAGGGGCTCCATAGCTTAAGCTTCATTAGTTTCATAGTAGATCCACCACTGGGTACATGTCATGCTTTAAAATGATGTTAAAAAATGAATTAGAGCTACGTTGGCATAGTACATGGTCTTCTAGAGCGGAACACAGCACATTAGCGGACTTCGGATAGGAGTCTCTGTGTATTGTTCCCTTGTTCATGACAACAGTGAAGATGAGACAAGTAAACGATGATTGTTTAGATATTTAACAGCCTGACCTATTTGACTCTTTGTTTAACATTTCAGGGCAGAGGGAAACCCCCGCCCATTTTTCTCCCCAACCATCCCAAAATCTCTGTGCAGGAGTAGATGGTCTCATCGCGACCTTAGTTCGTGTCTCCATTTTCTGGGAAAAAAAAACTGGTGATCTTTTAGTATAGGTAAAAGAGATGTAACAAATGCACTTTGACACTTGTTTAAAACGCGTTGTGGCACTCATCAAGCTGTTACACGGCGAATATCTTGGCAGGGCAAAAAATGGAGTTGAAACAAAGAAGAACTAGTATCGCTATGTATACGCTACAGAATTCGTTATTGCTGCTGGCACCAAGTTTCGGTTTTAGGAGCTGTGGACTGCGGAATTAAACAGAAACTCGAGAACTGGGGAGATCGAAGCAAGCCTGTCTCACTGGTTCGGGCGTCTCAAATCTGTCTTGAGTCAGCTGACAGAAGGAGAGACTTCACGCACTGAGACAGAAACAGACGAAAAACCAACTTAACTCAAAACGCCACCAGCCATACTTTTACAACTTCGGCAAAGTCGCGACCGTGTTGTAACGAGCTCTAGCGCTACGGTGAATATCTTTAGCTAACAACAATTTGGAGTTGGTGAGAATTATTAGAGATGACATATCAAATTCCGGAAATGACGCACTGGGGGAGAGGCAGTAGAGATTACACAAATGAATACGAATGCCTTTGTACTTATTTAGAATTTACGGGCGCATTTCGACAGTTTATTTGGGTTCTATGCAGCAATTCATGCATAGTAAATAATGCATAGTGTTATGGGACCCGAGTATTTCCTCAGTTGCACTTTGAATAGGCCTCAAAAGTTAATAATAATGTTAGAGTTATAATTTCTAAGCGGATTCCAAACTGCATGATGTATCATCGGAAAATGATCCCAGAATGTGTCACACAAGGTAAATGACTGGACACAAAATGAGTTCGTAAAATTGCGCTTAATTTAGTTTCTGTAATTTTCTTTAATGTTTAAAGTGTTGGGCTGAATGACGAAGTAAGAATGCAACAGTATGAAGACGATAGCGGTGATTCATTCGTGTTACAGGAAACTGCCGCTGTTTACGCTATCAGCAAGAGCTGTTAAAACATGCAATAAAAGACCTTTTGATCTGTTTTAGGCATAATTGCATCTTTTCTGCAGTGCAACTGCAGGGTGCTCTTCTGATTCATATCCCGTCTGAATGCCAGCATAATTCCTTGGGGATCTTTGCTCATTTGTTATGTCAAAGTCAAGTTATGCGTGGTTTTCTTAAGCGGATAAAAAGCCTGTAGTGTTTGCAAACTGGGGATTTTAAAATGATCCGCTTAACCGCTTGAGAGATTAGAAACGATAATAAACACAATTGTTTGCACTGACTTTGTAAATCTACCTGACATAATAAAATGTCTTTAGAAAATGAAAATAGCAGAGGATTGGATTACCGTCTGAAGCGTGAAGACAGGGTGCGCACAGGATAAGGTGATATAAATCGTGGTAATTTGTAATACTAACCTTGTTCAGAAATACGATCAACCTGTCATAAACTTGGTTTTCAGTGCAATCACGTACGTACGTAGCGCTGGTGGGTTTGGCAGATAACGTTGCAATTGGCCGTTCAAATAAAATGAAATTGCTCAATAGAATTGATGGGGGAGTCGGAAATTTTGCCACTCCTGTCATTCTTCTAGAAACGGAGAAAGCACAAAGGAAAGCATGGCTGTAGTCAGTAGATGTATTTACGGAATAGCGTTGAATGAAAGGGAAAGTTTTTGCCTGACTTAACATTAGGGGCACTTCATAAAGTAGGTGAGGTTGATTTTGGCAAATTTTTTACCCCCTGCCCCGCTTCCCTCGCCCCTATCCCCTTGTAAAATTGTGGCAAAAATATAAGGTTGTAAGAATTAATACAGAAACAAAACAAATAAACACCAGGGAAGAGAGAAAGACAAAGAAAGCTTTCCGTGGAAAAGACCTTCTTCAGGCAAAATCTTGAGACAATAATTTGATATGAACAGAAAATGTAAAAATCCACAAAATAGACGGACACCTATAACAAGAGCTCCCATAAATTTTCTGTTTTGTTTTCTCTTTGTGTATAATATTTTGTCAACATTGCCCTTGTACGCTTTTTCTTGCAATTCCCTTCAATTCCCTACTCCACCCACTTTGTAATAGCGTACGACCATTAAACTGTTGAATGTCCACGGTAAAGCATTGATACTCCGAAAAGTTCAATGATATCTTGGATGGATTATCAGTTCTGACTATTGCATTACAAACATAACTATGTCTGATTTTTATTATTATACTACAGCTTATCTGGTTGAAAAAAAAAATACACATAAAACTAAATAATCCATTACAGTAACTGAAACACCTAAGCACACTGAACAAAGCCCACTCCCACCCTATCTACGCTTTTCATACCCTGGGGACAATCCCCAGTCCCCCGCACCTCCACCCCCTCCCCCCACCCCTCCGAGCGTAGATACTTTTGGATGACCCCCTATGGCGTAGGGGTCAAATTTTACACCCTATGGCTATGCTCACGGCTGTTTGTGTTTAAACTCTGAGTTAATTTATCCAAACCGGAGATGGCAGCAAAGAGTTGAAAGGCTAGTTTTATATTCCCTGCGGGGCCAGACTGCATTTTATACAAGTTAAATAGCGAAGGTTCGCCTTGCATAATTGGACTATCTCAGCATCATAATGCCCGTAAGAGAGAGAGAGTTACGCTAAACTGAAATCTGACGATCCTTTGATCTGAAGTAGATTAACGGTCTGATTGTCTCCCATAAAAATGATGAATCGATAGGAGTGCTGAACCTCTGCCACAAGGAACAATTCTCTTGTCATGAAAATATTTTTAAGAGATTTATGGTTTTGTCGCTATAATCGGGTTCAAATCAGCCAGATTACTATCCGACAGCCGGATGCAGGAACGGCAGCTTACACAGTGACTATAAGGCTTACAGCCCCCTCAAATCGTCACTGTTCCACTAGACTTTAGTAACTCAAAAATTTGAAAACTCGCATTATTATATTCAATTACATTCAAAGCCCTATCGAATGATCTTGGTTACAGACTCCTAAACAGAAAAAAACTTTCAAACATTCATTGTGGCTAGACCAATGTGCTAAACAGTTTTTTCGCTCATCCTGAAAAGTAATCAAAACCGGTTACTACACATTTTAGGAACGATGACCAAATTTCGACGTTCATTTGTCCATAAAACGATGAGAGTTGAGACCTACAAATCATTAAGTCAAAAAGCCAATTTTTAATGATGGACAAAACAGAAAACTGACAGACAAGTCCTTATTCAAATAGCTCGACATATATGTAATATGAGTGTAATAATTTATGTGTTTTTAGATAATAACAGAATACATAAAATTATAAGAATGTCTGAATGCAACTGTTGTCCAGCCAGCAAGATTACGTCAATCTGACTACTTCAAGTTTGATCACATGAGCATCATCGTTCTGACGTCAGTCCGCTACTTATGATATCACTCCTCCGTAGGTTTGATGTAGTTCAGTGTAAGACATTTGTGCCCACGGCAGGCCTACCGGTTCTACAGAAATCTTTTACCAATCTACTTTCGATTGACGAATGAATGCTGATTAAATTCAATTTATCGTCTATTTTTTTCTCTTTCTCTATCCTTGAATCCCTTTCCCCTCAAAATATGAACATCTTTATACATCCGTCCAGGACCAGTGTCCTTTTTACTTTGGTGTTCACCACTCCTCTCCTTCCCGCCGTCTCTCCCTTCTTAACATTCACCTGTTCCGTGCCATGAAATCTGTTAGTTCCCAGTCCTCACTAGCAGTGTCTCCTATCCCCTTTTCTATACTTCTGTTTGCACTGTCAAAGCTGGCTATTCATTGTTACATTTACTCAAAACTGTCTTCAGACAGTCAACTATTAGGAGGCATCTGTGAAGCCATAAGGGAGAACAGACTAGACATTGTTTATGGGTAAATCTTTCTCATTCAATCATCCATTCATTCCAACAAAATGTGTCCCCCCCTTAAGCACCGCTAATGACATTACAGTGTATAAATATTTGACATCAAATAGCAGTGCATGCTGAATGCGCACCTATATTGACAATCCAGGCTCTCCAGTTTTTAAACATGGCGGTGGCTTAGCAGCATTACCACAGGTACATCTGGAGCATGGTTCTCAAACTGGGTAACTGGGTATCGGTGTGTGTGTATGTGGAGGAGTGGGGGGGGGTAGCAAGGAAAATAATACAGGGACATAAGGCTGGTGGGGCACTGACTCAAGTCTTGTTTTGTGTCTGTTTTTGACGCAGTGCGCGAGTTCTCTCTTTCCGCCAACTGTCTCAAGACAGTTTCGAAGTTCCCGCACTAGTGGGACAGACTTGTTTCGATCTCGCGAGTGCGCGAAGTCGAGATCCCGTTCAACTCCCTTGTCCACATCTCATATCAGAATCGATACAAAGCGGACTTCACTGTGCCATGGATGTGAGTCTTATATCAGCTGTTTCCATTACCCTAAGAGTTTTTCTTTCTTTTTATTGTCCCTTCCTCCATCAGTCAAAATCATGATAACGTTTAGAGACAAGCAATTGAAGAAAGTTAAGAGATTTTCAATAAAGAAACTATAATATAAACCTTGCTGTATAACAGAAAATACCGTGCTATCATGGGAAGGACTCAATGCCATTTAAATCTGGCTCAAGTCATTTAAAATATAACTGCTTTTGTTGTTAAACTTAGATAAAAGAATCAAATTATTCAGAATTAAGATATAATTATTATACATAAAGCATCGCTAATCCTGCTTTATCAAGGTTAGTACCCTACCAGGTTTAGCAATGCTTTCGTGGCATTTCACTGAGCTGTTGGTGGACTCCAGCTATTAAAAGCACAGCAGTTGGTGCCTCAAAGTATGACAGAGATGACGACCCTACACATAGGAACTGAGAACCCCTGTTGTAACACTCCAGCCCTTACGTGTGTCCTTCATTGTTTTCTTTTCTTTAAGTGCTTGAGAACACCTGGGGCACCGCGGTGTATGACTATGAGGTTTGATCTGATTTTTTTTACTGGATCTAAGAAATAGAGAAGCGAGAGGGAGGACAGAAAGGGTTTAGAAGAGAGAACGGGAATGACGGCAAGAAAAAGATGGATAAAATGTATATTTATAAAGACAGAGAAAGAGACAGGCAGACAGACAGACAGACAGACAGACAGACAGACAGACAGACAGACAGGCACGCAGATAGACAGATAGACACAGACAGACAGATAGAGGGAATTTGAAGATCCAAATGCCAGGGGCAGAGAGCCTCAGAAAACAAAGACCTCAACAGCAGACAGAAGGAAGGAGAAAGGCAAACAGACAGAGAGAGAGAGAGGGGAGTAGGAGTGAGAAGAGACATTGCAAGGAATGGCAGAAAAAGGGATGCTGGGACGTTCTGGAAAAGTGCACCTGTTTATTATGGGAGGAGACATAGCACATGGGATATAGAGAGAGGGGGTGAGAGAGAGAGAAGAGAAGAACAATGCGAGTGAGAAGTTTAGACAATTTATTATATACAGGGACAGACACAAGCGAGTACGAAAAAAGGATGCCAGGAAAGAGAGAGAGAGAGAGAGAGAAAGAAAGAAAGAGAGAAGTAATCACGAAAGAGAAACCAAGGACTGCCCAGAAAACCGATGATGTGTTTTATGAATAGATATGTTAAACGATGCAAGCCCCGACAACATGCAATGCCTACATTGCACTGGAGTGAAAACACGGCATTTGGCATTGAATACATAGCTCTTGATTTCATAACGTCTGGCAAATATTTTCATACAGACAGGAAGACACGGTGGAAGATCTTTTGAAATTGGTTGTATGGATGAATGCTGTAGGCAGTGATCTAGCTCCCCTCTATCTCTCTCGTTTTCTCTGTCTGTCTGTCTGTCTCTCTCTCTCTCTCGTTTTCTCTGTGTGTCTTTCTCTCTCGTTCTTTCTCTCTTTCTCTCTCTCTCTCTGTATGTTTCTCTGTCTGTCTGTCTTTCTATTTCTCCTCCCTCTCTCCCTCTTCATCTGTTTCTATCTGTATCTGTCTGTCTGTCTGTCTGGCCACTTGTATGTATGTCAGTCCGTCTGTCTATTTCTCTCTCTCTTCGTCTGTTCCTGTCTGTCCGTCTGTCTGTATCTTACCCACCCCACCCACACACACACACTCACGAACATAGTTTACTATTTACCACTAATGCCAGCTTAGGAGTAACTGCGTGGATCTATGCTCTTCTGTTAGCCATTAATTTGCTTGCCGGGACTAATTCTGCTTGCTCTGAACACACCTGAATCTCAGCTACAAACAACAGCGACCTTTTAAAATTTCGCCATGAAATTTTCCCCCGGTTAAAAACAATAATGAAATCCAAACTGTTTAATGCCATACAAATGTCACATAGAGCGTCGTACAAACCAATTGTTGAAATAATTTGAATTGTAAATAAGCGACGAAAAGGTGGCGTTCAAAACAGTGGTGTAACAAGAAAAGCCAGTATAATGCCATTGCAGGCCAATTTCACTTTATAACATCATTAATTTATAGAATGAAATGTGCTCTATCTTTCTAACTGGGTTATAATTTCGTACGACCAATGGTGTCTTTTGGTCATCACGAAATGGAGGCTGAACAAAAATTAAAGCCGAGGACAACGCCAATGTTTTTCGCATTTCCTATAGAATTGTCCTTTTGGCGAATACGGTTCTTTTCAATAAGATGGCAGAAAATGCATGAAAGTTTTAGAATGGCCTTAAACTGCTTCAAGTATTCTGCCGTTATTTGATCAAAACCTTGTCCGTAATGGGCAATTTGCCATCAGGTAAAAATGGGATTTGGTATAAAACAGCCAAGGTTGCAGGTGTCAAACAGCGAAGGCTGTCAGTGTAGTTTTCATTGGCAAATAGACAACACGGGGGGAAACAATATAATTATGTATTCATGATGCGTTTAAAAGAACTCGAGTGGTTTCAGGTTTGACACTTTAAGTGGGGACATGAAAGAAGTAAAAGAAAAGGGAGAGGGGGGGGGGTATGGATAGTGCGATTTTGTTAACAGAGATGAAGAATTATGGTCGCAGAGAGCGAGGCAGACAGACAGATATAAAAAATACTGACGGGTCAGACAGGCAGATGGACAGACGGACTGACAGACGGACAGACAGACAGACAGACACACAGACAAATAGATAGATGGACAGACAGGCAGACAGGCAGAGAGAAGAAGAAATATCACAATGAAGGAAAAAGAAGAAAAAAAGAAAAAGAAAGAGAAGAAAGAGAAACGGAACCGGAGGCCTCTGCTCACTGGACGAACGCTCTATCAGGGGAGCCATTGCTCAGCCTGCAAAACTGCTGATTGATTGCCGGCTGCCCTGTGTATTTCTTAGACATTTTTTAATACCTGCTTGGCCGTGGTGTAAGTTAAATTCTTAACATTGATTTATATAGTCAAGGCAGTTCATCTCATCTCCCCCCCCCCCCCCCCCGATCAGCTCGCAATATTTTGATTTAACTAGATCTATCCGTCATTTGTAAGAAAGCAGGCACCGCCTTCAGAATCGCGACCTCAGTTCTTGTTTGTTTGTACCTGACTTTTTTACACAACTGACAAATTCTACTTTAAATTTTGTGATTTAGTATTATAACTGGAGGTTAAACTGAATCGAAACTGTGAAACAGCTTGACAAATGCCACAAAGCATTTCAAACAAGTGTCAAAGTGTGCTTTTATTATACCTTTTCTGCATACTAAGAGATCTCCGGGTGTTTTTTTTTGGTTTTTTTTTAGAAAATAGAACAAACAAGTTAAAGAATGCAGAAACTGACCGAATTTTAGCTCTAGATATTTCATTACACCTAGTTCCCCCTTGCAGATAGTCTAGCCTGATGTAATATAGGGTGACACATGGCACTACAAGGTTATATCACTTGACAGTACTTGAAAGGAAAATCCGGAAACTCGTCATTAGATATTGATAGTTTTCACGCTCTTCTCCAGCCTTTAAACCTCTAGAATCAACGGTTCTCACTTTGAGGAAACTGCTCCCTGAAAGGTTCCTATAAAATCGTCACTGGTTTCGTTTACTTAAAGACATCATGATCTTTATTTCCCAGAAAATGTCGATGATTCAAAATAATGATATACTACATTATTGAACATGAAGTGGCTCCTCTCTTGTTGGTATATTTATATACTTTTGTATAATAATTTTGTGTGATGCATGATAGCATCTGGCAGATATGATTGTATACTGTATTGTTAGTCAATGCTAATAGCACAAGTCGTTTTGATACTTTTGAGACATCGAGAAAAACTTCCTTTTCCTGTCATTTGGCGACTTACGCCATTATGCTTGTATTGTAATACACTGTATTGCATTTACTGTTGGCGCATTTCTTTTGCTATACATATTATCTGATAGCTCCATGCTCTGGAACGCAGTGAACCATCAGTTGCTTCTTGCATAATTATTATGCCATTATCGTAGAGCAGTGACCATACTGTTATCTGAAATAATATGATGAACTTGTCACGCATGAGCCAGCAGCATACCGTTTCAGCCACAGGCCTTAACAATTAATCAGATTTTCGGTGATCAACCTCTCCCCCCTCCCCCGCCTACCCCCAAATCCTTGAGAAAACAAAATCATTCTTCCATTTGAAAATCTGAGGCGGGCATAGACGTAGCGTTCTATACAGAACAGAGTTTGAGAATCTCATTATCTCAAGCATTCAAGACAACAAGTCCTGTAACTTTCACCGAAAGGACCCCCAAGATGCCTCAAATGCCGTTCAAAACCAACGGTTAAACGAGTTGCAATTCTCCGTCACCAAGTGTCCGTTTCACCTCTTCTTTAGCCCTGGATTTCTCTCTTCTTCTGTCTGTAAATCCGTGCCCCTGGCCGATCCAGTGCCCTGTGGTGGAGATTGCTAACCTTATCAGGACGGTGTCTTTAACATAGAAGCCTCTAACTGCACCCCTGGAGATAACAATAACACAAGGTTATCATGAAACGGTTTATGCCAGGGTATCATGTCTATTCTACCGTTTTTAATGTTATCAATGTTGTCTAAAGGGGCCGATCAGGGAACGGCTTTGAAGACACTCATTGTCCGTAACCATGTTACGGTTATTATCAATCTAAACGACTTGGGGCCGAACCACAGTATTACACGATGAGACCTGATTTGATAGTTGTTTAGTTTGATCTGAAGTAAGACGACAGCCACAAGTCATCATCTTTCATATTGTTTGAAATTAAATTCTTGAGTCCATCAGCGTATTGTCTTGTTAAACTTCTCATGTATTTTGTGTATTAAAAAAAAAACAAAAAACAATCACACAAACATAGAAAGATGGGAGTATTGTGAAAGCCATGTCAAAATTATTATACGGTCATGTTAAGATTTTTTTTAAAAAAGTATCCCATCACCAGGCTTTAAAATAGTTGAAAATCCCATTTTGACTGTTGATGGAATTTCTGTGTCATGTCTAGTGAATTGGGTGTGTGTTGTGCCTGTGCATGTGTACATTCTATCGTGTGCGTGTGTAGTTGTGTCCGTATGTATTTAGGCATTATGAGAGTGGGTTATTATTTTGTTTTTCTCCTGTAAAGCCCCTTGAGCAGTCAGCAAAATCGCCCTATACAAATCTGCTATATTATTATCATTATGACGTTATTCGGCAGTATAAAATAGACATTGTCTTCTGTACTATAAGCGAGATCACTTGAATACTGATCCTAGACATAAAGCTGACAGTAGCAAATTGCAACAGCAGCTGTACACACATCTCACAGCTACATAGAGTGTACCGTAAGAAGTATTTCTGGATTAACCCTTTTATTGGGATATTATAAAACGTGTTCATCAAACATACCAATTTACTCTAAATTCTGTCAATGAACTCTCCTAGGAAGTCGTCACAAAGTAAGATAAGACAAGAGTCACCCATGAGGGAAATTCACTTCCATAGCGCGTTTAAGAGCACAATTATATGGTACACGTATCAACGCATCATTACATAAACATATCATAACTTAACCCTTTGAACACTATTGCCCTGTACACCGGTCAAATTCTACGGCGATATATACACTATTGACCTGTACAGCGGTCAGAAGGATGACACCGCATATTTGTGCTCTTACGTCATCAAAAGTTGCGTTTGGGCACCATTTTTTATTCCCAGTTGTAAACAAAGAGAAACTAGAAGCGTAGTTTGGAGATGTTTTTTGTGAAATTTTGGTGATGAATGCATAGAATGCAACGTTTTTATATGTGTCAAACGGGGCTCAACGTGCTGGACCGACTGGCATACCAAGGCCCAATACTAGAGATAAAAGTTAAGAAAAACATTCTATAATACTTGCATTTATTTTGCTCCCTATCCATCAATGTCGTGTTTGTTGTGTGTTTCCATCATTATATTACTATCTATGAAAATGGCAATTTTGGGCCGGGGGACCAGGGACAGGGGTTCGTAAGGACAGGGGGAACAGTGTTCAAAGGGTTAATAGCAGGCTCATTACATGAAATAACAAGGCAAGGAGCGTTAGTAAAATATGGCACACATCTAACTCTAATGTCTTGTTGAGGTGGATTGCAGAGGGTAAAAACGATCTTTTGTATCTTTCTCTGTTTGCTTTGATCGAAGGATATCTCAGAGTAATTTATTTTCTTTAGAGCTATCCCTTGATGTTCTTTTAGAGCCAAAAACAATATCCACCGAGTGACAGAGAAAATGTTGCTATGATTTAAGAAGACAGTCATGAAGACATTTTTGTATTGGAAGTTGACTGAAAATGATTCTTCTTTTGAAATCGAGTGGTCCTTTCTTTTATTGTCCTTCCACTTACGTTATTCAAATATTATACAAACTTCCCCGCTGTCGGGATTGGCATGTCAGTGAACCACACTAAGTAAATCGTACTGAATGGCAAGCTCAAGCGTGGCAAAGATACAGTGCAGGGGGACACAACGCTTTCTGAAGACATCAACAATATCTAGGTGTATCCGTACACTGACTGGCAACTATCAAACCCTCAGACAACAATAGCAAGTGCTCTAAGTGTTGTCGCACTGACTAACATGTTACTCTGACATTGCCAACACAAGAACATAAGGGAGGTCATTTGTCTCACTGCCTAGAGCATAAAAACCAGGTCCACCCACCGTTGTAATATGATTATCTGCCCTAGTGTGTGCCCATTAACACAGAGCAGCATTAGTGTCATCACTTTCAGAGATCTAGAGACTCTATCTTTTATGTCCTTCTCCGCAAATCTCAAAGGTACAATCTGAGCGGGGACCAATGTTTTACGATCACTTGCTACAACCACGCCATTGTAACCGACGAAACGCATACAATCATACTGCTGTAGTCACGAACCGAGGTGGACAGAGAGACTGAGAGTCCCACATGCCATAGGCGCAGAATGTCTTTCTATGGTTCAAAATTCTGAAAGACTTCCCGACCAGTTATGAATTTGGAGTATGCATCTATCTGTGTCTCTATCAATCTATCTATCTATCTATCTATCTATCTATCTATCTATCTATCTATCTATCTATCTATCTATCTATCTATCTATCTATCTATCTATCTATCTGTATCTGTCAATCTATCTATCTATTTATCTACCTATCTATCTATCTATCTGTATCTATCTATCTATCAATCTATATCTATCTATCTATCTATCTGTATCTATCAATCAATCTATCTATCTATCTATCTATCTATCTATCTATCTATCTATCTATCTATCTATCTATCTATCTATCTATCTATCTATCTATCTATCTATCTATCTATCTATCTATCTATCTATCTGTCTGTCTGTCTGTCTGTCTGCCTGCCCTGTCCATACCTCGTTTTACCGGGAGCAGCAATTTCAATCTCAGGGTGTATTCAGACATGATCAAATAAGTTGAATCTCTGGATAAAAAGTAAGAAATTTACCTTCTATATTCATGCCATCCTTGTGGTGTTCCATGGTATCTGGTAAATAACGTTTTCTTTGGCAGGAAATCTTTCTTAAGTAAAACAAGAGAGTAAACATTCTATAATGAAAACAAATCTGAAAACTACAACTGTGGTAATGCAAGTCCGAATACAAATTACAATTGATCGACGGTACTGAATCCTTGAATGATGGGAAAAAATGTTGAGGCTGAAAGGACTTTATTAGAGTGCCACAATGAATTAAGAAGTTGTTTTTTTAATTTATTTATTTTTGCACATTAACTTGTTGGGTTAAATAAAAATCACATAGTCAAATGTCCCATGCAAAATGCTACTTGAGTCTTTCAAATTACAAGTGCCTTATCATGGATATCCATTCATTCTGATTGCCGTACGCTCGCACAAGGGAGGGGGAAGCTTGGGGGAGTTGAGGTCCAGGGTATGAATAGTGTACACTGAGGGGGAGGGGGGGGGTGTCATATAGTGCTAAAATCGAGCGTACATGCCTTATGGAGGGCCCCCCTGGCATGATCTTCCTTGGTTTTTTGTCTTAAGTGGGAGAGAATGCTACAGTATTTTGCCCCTGCGTTATCATTCCCGATTCCCTACTGTACGGCACTATTCCCCACTTTAGATCTAACAGAAGGACCGTATAGTGGTCTTTTAATGTCTGGTTTATGATGGCCCAAAGTCATCCCCAAAACCCTCTTTAGGGCCCTGTCATACGCTGAAATTTTTATAACCTCCTGCTTCGTCGTTCATAACTGCAGTTTGACATAGTGTAAATCGTTCTTTTCAAATCATAACCACGGCGCAGGGCGTGCATCATAGTCATAAAACCATTACTTTCGTAACAGGTCACGATAATGGTACTTTTTCTTCTTCCTACGGGGGGTGTAAATTGCGGCTATCACTCTGGTCAATAGCTGTTAGCGATAATTTTCTTACGTTGTCAGTAAGTTTAACTTACTCATGAGAGTGGGTCTCGATTGTTATCTCTTTCCTTTGTCTACTATTCAAACTTTCGTCTATTTTCTTCATGCTTGGTTTTAAGTCGTGAAAAGATATCAATAACAGGTGTTTTGTCTCTCTCTCTCTCTCTCTCACTCTTTCTCTCTATCTCTCTCTCTCTATCTCTCTCTGTATCTCTGTTTATCTATCTATCTATCTATCTATCTATCTATCTATCTATCTATCTATCTATCTATCTATCTATCTATCTATCTATCTATCTATCTATCTATCTATCTATCTATCTATCTATCTATCTATCTGCCAGCCTGTCTGTCTGTCTGTCTGACTCTCTGTCTGTTTATATGTCTGTCTATCTGTCTACCTCTGTCTGCCTATCAGTCTATCTGTTTGCCTATTTATTTTGTTGGCTTCTCCTTCTATTACTTATCGCAGTGAAGCAACTAGCGGCTTACATGATAAAAAAAGAATGTCCTTGTCATCTGACCCAGTACAAATTTTAGTGTACTGAAAATATAACAGAGTGCATCTGGAGAGATGAACAGAAACAATGTTTCCAAAACAACATTATTTTCGCCATGTTATGGAGGCGTGGACGAAAAAAGAGGGAGAAGGATGATGACGTAGAAAGAGAAATAGAGAATGTTAATATATGGAAAGGATGCTTAAGGTGGGAGGTAGAGGGCCAGGGCGAGAAAGAACGGCATCAAGAAAGAAAGACAGGGAGAGAAGGAGAAAGAGAGAGAGGGAGTGGGTGAGACAGAGAAAGAGGGCGAGAGAGAGAGAGAGAGAGAGGGTGGGTGAGAGAGAGAGAGAGAGAGAGAGAGAGAGAAAGAGAAAGAGAGAAGCAGTTGTGAGCAGTAATGACACGTAGGAAAGGAAAGGTGTGAGAGAAATAAGGTATAGAATCAGAGAAGACAGATAGAAAGAGAAATAGGAGGAACAATAATAATTATGAGGAAAAAAGGGAAGAAGCAAAGAGAGAAGAAGGAAGAAAACCTTGCAAAGTTCAAGGTGCCCCCACAAACTCTCAGGTGACAAGACAGGTCAAGTTGAAGGTAAAGTGAAATCTCAAATATTATTGAATAATGGGAAAACTGTTGAAAATGCAACAGTTCAAGAATCTTGAAAACATTAGAACACTGGAAATTATTTTTGTTGGCTCGAGACAAGCAGATTTGACCTTACGTTCGCATGTGAAGGCTGCATAACTGTTTACTGTCATAATGTGTTGAAATGTTTGAATTCAGAATTTGCGGACAGTGATCGGTATTGGACTGGTTTTGCACGGTTTTGCGAGACAAGGGAACAAACAGTTTTGAAGTCTGGGAGTAATTGAAGGACAAACAGTGGCCGAGAGAGACACATTGACTCACATGTGATGACAAATTAAACATTAAATATAATTATTAAGGAGTATAACAAAACATTACGAGAGACAGCTGCGTTTTGAAAAAAATAGTGGGGGTGATGGCCAGAGGAGGACAACGAAGAATGTGAAAGGACATAGAAAGGGGCGGGAGAGAAAGAGAGATAAATAGAGCAGAAACGGAAGGAGGAATGGGGGAGGGTGGAGTGATAGATAAGAGTGAAAGAAAGAGAAAAAAAACAAACAAACAAAAAAACGTGGGTATGCCTACACGTAATCTTAATTTCATAGCATTTTATGAGACACACGAAATGACATAATGCAAAAAAACAACAACAAACAACTGAGTTTCCTACTGAAGATCTCCAGTAGTCTCCCTCTCTCCAGAGATACATATTTTTTTCCTTAAAAATTTATTACCTGTCATGGTCAACACTGCAGTTTCCCTGAACGTAACCTTGCCAGCGGATTGACAGAAAAATGGCAAACAGTAGGAAACATTGATAAAAAGAATGTATGGGGGCATGAATAACAAACTAATGAAGAAAAAGGGGGGGGGGGAATGCATAAAAATACAAGGTCTGAATAATGGAACAAAGAAATTATTTTTTTAAAAAGATGTACAGCGACCATGACAAGGCAAGTAAAGAAGGACGAGCGTCTGGATTACGCAAGCACATGTCATATTAGATCAATGTTTCTCAAGGTGGGGCACACGGCCCACCTGTGGGGCCTGGCAATATTTTGGCGGGGCCTAGGACTTAAAGAAAAGGTTTTTTTGTTGTTTTTTTTTTTTTAGAAATATCAATTTCACAATGTAATTTTAACTTAACCATATAGATCAACTTTTTGTATACAGATAATGTATACTCACTTTGGCCGATCATTGTAGGGCTCATGTTATTTGTTTTCTTTTGTTTTGTTGTGGTTTTTTTTTAAACTGAAGGGCGTGAGACTAAAAAGGTTGAGAAAAAATGTATTAGACACTAATTAAATTTATGCATATCAGTGATAACGGCCTATGTGCAGTGTGAAATGAGAGAAAAATCAAATTTGACTATTGGCACAAACAAAACAACTGACCCTGAACTTAACCGTCCTTGTAATGTTTGTCCATTTTGACACCAGCCCCGGGGAGCATGCAGCTCCTCCTCCCAGGCGACCAAACACAGAGAGCCGGGAGCTCATAACCAATTAATGTTGTCATTGCTGGCAAAATATGTGTGCACAAGTTTTGGCTTAGTGAGCGTGTGGAGCAAACATGTGAGCCTTGATGGGCGTGCGAAAGAATGGCAAGCAAAGAAAATTATGGCGCGCGAAAGTTTGATTTCTGCTGATGTTGTTGGTTTAAAACGTGTTAGCCGGGCAATCCCAGCTTTTCAATGGATCGAGGAAAAATAAAAAAATAGGGGGAAGAAAAGCTGAGGGAGGTGTGTGTGTGGGAAGAGAAGAAATCTAGGGGTTAAAGTAGAAAATGGGTTGTAAATCATGAACAGAACAAGAAATACGCAATGCAAACTTTGATAAACGAAAAATATAGAACTGACAAAGCTAGCACAGAACTCCATTTAAAAAAAAATCAAATAAAACGTGACGGCATTTCTTGAATGTTGCAACTCCACTTTTTGCACAATTGAAAAATTTGACGTTAAACATTTGCGGCTTTATAATTATGATATAAAGTTAGAGTAAATCGGAACTATGAAACAGCTTGATAAGTGCCACAGTGCTTTTTAAACAAGTGCCAAAGTGTGCATTCATCATACCTCTTCTACATACTAAAAGATCTCCATTTTTTCAGAAGATGGAAATAGACCAAACAAGAACCAAGATCGCGAAAATAAAATAAAATGAAATAAAAATCTCATTAAACAAACACAATGGTAATACTTAATCATTAGTATATGACAACGTTGTTGATAACTACAGTAATCAGAGTTAAGCTTGGCACAATGGTACATGTTTCAGCCACTTTAGGCACACTCGCCATTATGTCATCAGAACAGCCCAGTCTAACTTTGGGATCATCAAGCATTGGCTTCTACAACAAACATATTTTTATCATGCTCTCCGCGATCATTGGAAACTCGACTTGCCATAAATTAGAAGTATAATAATAACCATAGGGATTTTTTTTCATCTCCCCTCTTTCTTTGCGTTTTGTTGAATCTCTTGGATAATATTATTTATTTATTTCTTACGCGTGGCTTTGCTAAACACAACTGTTTCTTTCTGCCAGTTTTTGACTTCGCCCACAATTAAGAAAATGGCGGTTCAAGTTCTAGGCACAATAAATCATTGAGATAAAACAGAGGGGGGGAGATAAAGAGAGGCAAGTCTTCTTTATTGTTTGCTCAAACCCAGTCTCACATTTAAGAGCGTGGTTAACTTTTTACAGGCCAGCAATAATGTGTAATGGTAAATTGCTATTTCTCTATCGCTGGGAAATTATAGAAATCGAAAGCCATTTATAGAAAATTAATAAATATTTCATTATTTTAGACTCATTTTGAAAACACAGCACTAATCACATCTAAAAGTAACGAGGAACGTGAAAATCATAACTCCCCGGCATTGACAAGCAAAGGGTTAAGCCTTGCATATAAATAAACAAAACACTTCTTAAAAGTGCTGAAATGATTTGAATCAGGAAACTGACAGAGATTAAAAACACAATTGATACATTAAATTTCCAATAATTTCTAAACATGCTTCGTAGTTCTGGTCTCTCCCCTATCTCTCGTAAAAAGGCAAAAATGATCCATTAGTTACTGTTGTTTCTTTTCCCTGAACGTTTTCCTGCCCTTTCGTTATTCAGTTCTTTCTCTGTTCCAGACTCGTGTTTGTACAGGTAAAATGATCTTACTCTTCTCCCTCATTTCGAAATTTCTTCATTAAAATCAGTTCCACTGTTGCATTTTTCTTTTCTACTCAAGCAAGGCATTTTATACAGTTAAAATTGTTGCGCATTGTAAATAAGCGCCGTATTATTATTATTGTCTTCACTATTATGAAATTTGTTATTTTTATTATTCCCTTGAAGTTGGTTTTGAAGATGCCCTATTTATGTTTTCCAGGACAATAATATTTCTGACTCACGGGCCGTTAACGCTTTTCTAATTTCAGTATCTCGATTGGTTAATACAGATTTGTAGGCGGGGCTTGGTTATACCTAATCGATGGCAACCGCTGCTTTACTACGGCGAGATATCGCTTTTTCTTTTTTTCTTTACTTCCCCACGGAATAGCCGCTCTGATTTTTCTGCTTCTGACCTGATCGGCCGCTGTGATTTGAAAAAAAACGACTTTTGCTTCTGCAGAACACAACATGGCGCTCGACGACACTCCACTGTCTCCGCGAGCTGAATGTCTCCTGCGCGCGTGACGACCGGTGGCAGCGCGTAGCGCAAGGGGCCGAGCTACAAGACTACCACTTGCTCTACCTGCGTTACTCGTAGTTGTGGTGGCGTAGCCATGGACAGGAACGTCCTGTAGAGAGATATTACTGTGATTACCTTGAGACGGATGGCGAGTGCTAATTGACAGGTGTATTATTCGTGTGCCCCTTGGTCGGATAGTGTACTCATCTTTACCTACCCACTGCAGGGATAGTATCCGGCAGAATTTCAACGCACATTCGTGAATTTGAAGAGGTAACTAATTGTTTTTGTGTTTAGAAATGACTCGTGAAATTCTTACCTGAGCACCAAATACTGAATGTCAAAGATAGTTATATATTTTTGTATCCTGCAAAACGATCTCTACCCCCATTGCAATGTAAAATCATATCATATTTCCGGACGTTTATGCTATACCATTCGTTATCATTGTCAAAAACACATTTTTCGATAGGATGAAAAAAACAATCAGATCTATACAATTAGTTCAGGATATATTTGCTTCCATTATATTTTTTCCACCTGAACTTTCATCAGTGTTACGCTTTGGTTTGGCTTTAAGAGGAAGTAATATACTGAGTTTCTACCTCTGTGTCCACGCCGACAAAACGTTCCTATTTCATTTTCACAAGGATTCTGAATGCTTGCATAATTTTTAAAAAAAATTATTCCCCCACCTTCATTAGTGTCTCACTAACCAAGATTCTGTATCTTCCTTATCTAGATCTTGTTCTATCTTCAGTATTTCTGCGTCTTCCTCATCTGGTCAGATCAATACTCAATTACTTTAGATCTCTTAATGCATTCTGCAGAAAATTAAAATAATACTAATGGAGAATGGTTTTGTAGTGAGTGCTTAAAATGCTAATCGATATGTTCTAAAGGCTTGAATATAGTCCGAAATAGCTTTGGATCTCTTAATGCATTATGCAGAAAATGAAATAGTGAAGACTTCTGTGATTATTGGATGAAATGCCTATCGATTTGTTCTAACTACAGGTATAATTCAATTATTCTTAGCTCAGATAAAATCAGTATGATAATGAAAGTTCTTGAAACACAGTTTTCTCATTTATGAAGAGAAACTCCTCTGATCATTGTAAAAGTCAATTTCCTGTCCATGCGTCAAGGACTGGGGTGCAAAATGCTAAGGGCAGAGAGACTCCTATAACAAAGACCCCAAACCACAAGGAAGGAATGGCCACGATTGTAAAACTGCACTAATCAAGACAGTGATCAAATAATTATCACTTTGTGGAAGTAAATAAACGTATTAAGCAAACAACACACAATAGGAAAATAATAAGAAGAAAGAAGTTAAATGCAAACTAAATAAATAAAAAAAACCCAACCAATTGTTGTCAAAGGATAAAATTATCCTAGTCATTTTTAGGAATATCCTTTTCTCTTCGAAGATTAGTCCTAAATCAATCAAGCTAGCAAACACTAAAACATACAACAAACAAAGGCAAAAAATATTTTGTTTTTTAAAAAATTTAAAACAAGGGAACAGAGGAAGTGAATCAAGGCAAAGACTTCAACAGTCATCGTTCTATTTAAAAATCATTTACATTTTTTAAAATGAAAGTCTTGGTGGAGTTTAACTGACCAGGTAATTTACGCCGCCAGCGACCCTACGGAAATCCGATGTCAGACATGACATCGTTTGCTCATAGGAATTATGTCGTTCCTACGTAGATCCGATGGTTGTGGCATCGGGTAGATATCGGTTGATGTAAGGAACCCGACCCTATGGTAATCCTAGTAATTCTATGGACATCTACGTCCGACTGACGTAGGATTGTTGGCAGGGCAGTCTGCGAGGAAAAATTTTTAGAGATCTGTTGACATTTTTTTCCTAAAGAGAGCAATACAAAAAAAAAACCAAAAAAACTCAAGCTGGAAACAAAGAAAGCATTTTTAAAAATCTCAATTTTGAACTACAGAAAATCAAAACAAACGATGATTGGAACATGTAACATTAAAATCCTGGATGTAGATCTATGTTTTTTCTTGCACCTTTTTTTCTTTTTTGAAACTGAGAGTTCAAATATTTCTCCACATCGTTGCATCGTATCCATAGACACATGTGGCAAATGAATAACTATGGGTTCAAAACAAGCTCTCTGGGCTGCTGAATGCGTACATATCTACACATTTTTATTTTAGAGACGTTTTGAGTTGGGGCGTACGTGAGCGGAGTGTACAGCGTTCTGGGTTAGAGTGATATAAACTTACCATAGCCGTGCTCCAAGTAGGATTCCCTATTATATATTGCGTTTCTTGCACAAAGTACTTTATATTTGGAAATGCTGCTTATACAAGTCATTGTTTAACTAACACCTGTCTTGGTGAGCTATTCTTATATCAGCCGTCATTATGTCTTAGACATCTGTTGTGATGTGGCCGTGTCATAAGAGTGAGTCACTTTCGATACTGTGTTGCACTAATGTACGTTCCTTATGTAATTGTCTGACATTGTATTATTAATCAACAGACCAGATGCTGCACTAAGTTTGTGCGTGTACGTTATGTTTGATCTATCTATCTATCTATCTATCTATCTATCTATCTATCTATCTATCTATCTATCTATCTATCTATCTATCTATCTATCTATCTATCTATCTATCTATCTATCTATCTATCTATCTATCTATCTATCTATCTATCTATCTATCTATCTATCTATCTATCTATCTATCTATCTATCTATCTATCTATCTATCTATCTATCTATCTATCTATCTATCTATCTATCTATCTATCTATCTATCTATCTATCTATCTATCTATCTATCTATCTATCTATCTATCTATCTATCTATCTATCTATCTATCTATCTATCTATCTATCTATCTATCTATCTATCTATCTATCTATCTATCTATCTATCTATCTATCTATCTATCTATCTATCTATCTATCTATCTATCTATCTATCTATCTATCTATCTATCTATCTATCTATCTATCTATCTATCTATCTATCTATCTATCTATCTATCTATCTATCTATCTATCTATCTATCTATCTATCTATCTATCTATCTATCTATCTATCTATCTATCTATCTATCTATCTATCTATCTATCTATCTATCTATCTATCTATCTATCTATCTATCTATCTATCTATCTATCTATCTATCTATCTATCTATCTATTTATCTATCCATCTATCTATCTATCTATCTATCTATCTATCTATCTATCTATCTATCTACCTGTCTATCTGTTTGTCCTTTATCTGACTATCTGATTTTTAATCTGACGTCAGTCATTCTGTGTGTTTGCCTACATATTTGTCGTTTCACCTGATCCTTAAAACCACATTATCTTTCCGCCTCTGGTTCAATGAGTGATTAAATTCGATCGGTTACTTAGTGATTCGTTGTCCATTCATGATTGATTCTCCTGCGGGGCGTCTTTGTAAACGTGCATCTATGTTGTACCAACTTCAAAGGCAAATTAACGCAGTCTTGATTTTGTCTTTCTTTACACAAACTTTCCTTAACAGCCGTTAACTTATCCAACAGCACAAGTAAAAGGGTCTTATGAAAAGATTAGGCTTTTTTTGTTTGTTCGTTCTTCTAGTGCATTTATTTGCTAAAGAAGAGAAATGAGGAATGAAAGAAATTTGGAACGTACGGGGGAGATTACCTGAAAAAAGGTTGAGAACCACTGGGCAAGGAGCAGTCAGGTTTGAAAAAAAAATGTTGCAGGGTTCAGAAAAGCGTTAACATTAGGCTTTATTCAATGAAAGGCCAAGCATGATTTCTATAACTTTTTCACTATTTGCAAAATAGATCTAAAGTTCAAATGGCCAGGAAGAGTGCCTGTGAATGATTTAAATACACAAGCCCGCTTGGTGGGGAATGAATTACCTTTTTAGAAAATGCTGTGCAAGGGGGGGGCTGCATTAACTCTGGGACACAAGAGGTGCGTGTGTTTAAGGCCTCGAAACTCGACTGGTGATATTCTCCTTGGTTGAGGTCTGTATTTTCAGAGGATCCCTGCCTTTACCGCTTGCTTCTCAATCGGCGAGGAATAGTTCGTAATCATATTGAGATCCATACTTTTCCCCAGATCGGTCAGTGAACGATCATTTTCTTTATGGGGCCCGAAGGCCTGGATTTCGCTCCCTGAAAACCTAAAAGATGTACAAAACACTGAAATGCTGAAGAAGCGCCTGAAAACACGTCTTTTAATTTTAATTGATTGAATGCAACCACAGCAGCTTCTGACTGTTGTTACGTGTTTAGTACGTTCTTGGTGTCGGTGACTTGAACTTGAGTTGAAGAATGACTGCATAGAGCCTAGAATTGCCATTTGACAAGATGAAGATCTATATAAATGTTATTTATTATTATATTATTATTATTAGATCACGTGCCAGAAACGAGAAAACAAAACAGCAAAACATCTCGCAAATTACGTCAGTCCTCCACTTTGTTTGTGATGCTACGTAACCATGGCAACGCAGTGCTGCGTGTTCCCGTCCCGGACCTAAAGTAGTTCTTAATGTATTGGAAAATCGTTAAACTTTGCTCGAAGCTTTCCACAGGAAGCAGGATAAATGCAAAAATAATTCCCGTGTGGGAAAGAGCTGCATTTTGTGTTTCTGCTTTTCATTCCGTTTCTTGTGACAAGAATTCGCAACTGAAGAGGTAAGATGGGTGTGATACCAGGTTTTGAAATGTTCTACATGATCGTGCTCTTTAGTTGTGCGTTTCAAATACTTAATGCTGATAAAAATATGAAAAAATAATGACAATATCCTATTATTAGTATAACCTTTCTATTAAAAAACATAAAATAGGAGAAGGTGGGTGTAAATGTGTCTTTATAAACATTTTTGTGTAGAGATAACTTAAGGCAACATAAAAACGTGTTATTTGATGTTGATCACATTTTGAAAAGGCTGCATCATCTGCACGTGATCTAACACTTTTGTTCTTCATCTTCGTCGTACTCCGTACGTTATTTATTATTAGGAAACAATTAATTAAGTTTAACCAACTGGGTCCTACATTAATAAACTGTTTCCACTGTTGTTGTTTTTTTTTAAATTCATTCCATGTAAACCATCCGAAGCTCATCACAATTAAAATCAGAATTCATTATAGCCTATCTTATTCACAAATAATTAAATAATAGGGGAAATAAATGTAAAATACAAATGAATATGTTCAGTTACTTCTCACCCACTAGTGGATACGCGATTTATTGTATATTTACAGAATAAACCAAGATAATGATTATGAATTTGTTGACGTTTCTGTCCGGCTTTATGTTCGATGTCCAAATTTGAAACAACAACAACAACAACAACAAAATGTAGACCACAGATTTAGTTTAATAAAGTCTGCCACAAGGGCAGCTGCCATCTACGCAACACTTTATCTATTTGGAATCTAAAGGCCAACATTCTTGAGCCATCAAACACAGTGGTAGATCTATCCATCTTTGGACAGTCTGGCTTCTTATCTTTGAAATTTACGAACCACCTACTTTATCTATTTCAACCAAATTTTCAAAGGCAGTGACCCATCTTTCCTTGATCCTACATTGTTTCTTCCACCTGTTTCCTCTGCGTTCCTCATTCCGTCTATCTATATTTTCCGTAAATTTCATCGCTGTGTCATCATCCACTGCAAAATTCGGTTGGCGAGAAATGATCACTTTGCTGTCATATTCTGTGTGAAAGTGAGTACAGTACTATAATTTTCAACTATTCAGTTCGGTTGTTTTGTATGAGAACTTGTGTGGACACTAAAAATTAAATTAATAGTTGTGTACAAATCGCCATATTAGTTCTTGTTTCTTCTAGCTCCATTTTCTGAAAAACTGGAGATGTTTTAGTATGTGCAAGAGGTCTAACAAATGCACACCTTGACACTTGTTTAAAACGCGTTGTGACACTTCCCAAGCTGTTTCACAAATCCGATTTATTCTAATTCCTTATCATGATACTAAACCTGCAAAAGTCCAACGTCGAATTTTTCAATTAACAAGCAAGAGCCAAGGTCGCGCATTGTAGAATTCTCATTAGAAGTCATCGAACAGAAGAACCTTCTGTCTCTCAGCTTATTGTGTTGTTTTTATTGTATTACTTCATCATAACTTTATCACGACTGTGGAGACGGTCAAACATCTTGTTGGCGTTTGAAACTGCTGTGCTCGCTGGTACTATCGTTATTTAAAATTTAAAAGCTGTATAAAACTTGATATCTTACATGAACTATCATCCATCCATTTCTTGTACTGCCATTTAATTTGATTATACCTAATTTAAATAAATTAATAAGAGTTGTTCTGAGTGTTAATTTTTTTTTTTCTGCATTCGATTTTTGGAGGGGTCTGGACGTCTAGGTAAACAGAGGAGAATTTTAAGGACTTGTAGGTTATGGAAGAGGTGACGGTAATAAATATTTAACTTTCCAGAAATTTCTCCACGTAATTAACCGTGCGAAAAACCCATATTTTAATTACAATTTTTTTTTTTTGCTTTAATAATAATGCATGAAACACCGAATGGCCAGTACAATAAATAAATAAAAACATAAATGCTGAGCCCATTTCAGGAATAAGAAACGAATGTAATTACGCACAGAATGTTCATAATTATTTTCGCAGCACCCAATAGTAATCCAAAAACAATCCTTTATCTCATCTTCTCTGAGATATTTTGACAGAGGATGAACTGTGAGAGATTTCCTTTAAAAGGAAGTGTTTTTTTTTTTTACTCTGCTGTGTATAAGACGGAGGCAGATTTGCCATCGGAATTGCACACGACTAGCGTTGTCACATTCCAAATTATAGGGGAAATCAGAAGAGTTTTAAAATGTGACATTTCCGATTGTCTGACATGAGGTGACAAAGATTTCCTGACAAGACAAGATGTTGAAGGCGTTTTGTTCTCGTTCATTCCATGCACTTGATGTTCAAGTCCCGATGGCTGTCCATCTCCCGATGTGTTCTACAAGGGTTCTTGAGTTTGTCTTGTGTGTGTCATACTGTCACTTTTTCTGCTTCCTCCTTCACACCCTTCTTCCTTGCTCTTGTTTCGTTCCTTGTCGTCTCAGCTTTGTGATCTCACCTTATTTCTATTCATGTCATTCACTTTCACTGACATGATCTTAGCCATTATCGCCATCGTCAATCATTAATTAACGGCATTCCCCTCCTCCTCCTCCTCCTCATCCTCATCAGCATCAATGCCATCATCATCATCATCGTCATCATTTTTGTCATTATCATCAGCAATATAGTGATCATCATCATTGTCTTCAATATTATCATCATCATCATCGTCTACACCATCACTGACTGGCCACCAATCGCACCCCATCTCCCCCCCCCCAAAGCACAACACCCCACCCCCACCCCGACAGCCACCACTACCACCAATGAAAAAGCAAGTCGAGGCCAGACAGTGAAAATTAAAAGGGGGTGTGGTGTGGGTACCATCCAACTTCACAATCATGTACAAACGCGATGAGGATTTTTTGTCACGAAATCAGAGATACAACAACTTTTCGTTTTTTCTTGGGGTTTTCCACCAGTTGTTAGAGTCCGGCAATCTCGCTAGGGTTTGGTGAAAAGTGATAACAGCCATGTGAGTGATAACTTAGCCATACTTGATATTGCCATTACTGATAAGAAATGGTGATATTCAGAATTATCAGCACTCTTGTGTCAAATATCGGTATTTATCTGTTGCAGTATTTGAATAGAAATGGTATAAAAATAGGGACTTTTACCCCTGGTATAAATCAGCTGACTGGCTATATAGCCATTGAAACTATGCATGGGATGGATCCTTGGGTGTTTTCCTAGAAACCCGCGTGATATAGGTTTACATTTTTTTTTAAATGACTCACTCTGGATAATGACACAGATGGCAGTTGCTATAACAACAACTGCAGCAACAAGAACAATAACAGCAGCAACAACAACAACAAAACAGTATTGATAGTGTGTCACAAATCCCAGACTGGGAGATGTAATAAGTATGACAGGACAACAATCACGAACAAACAAGTTAACACTTAACAGAACAATCCATCAGACTCACACATTTATTAAACATAATTATACATATAATAGCGCAATTACATACATTATATTATTGCAATTGACTGCCGTACAACGGCCTTATTCTCACACACACTCTCCCTCGGATCCACAATCCGGTAGTTACTCCTAAAGGCACTTCGGCCTCAGCCTCTCCCCTCAGGGTCTTAATAGCACATTAATAATTTACTGGCACCGCAATCTCTCAATATCACCTTCCTATTGTCATACCCCTTAGCATTCCCCTAGCACCTCAGCAGGGCAATAACACATTATCATTTCAATAGACATTATCATTTCAATAGACATTATCATTTCAATAGACATTATCATTTCAATAGTACATTCTCCCCTCAACATGGCAATAGTGCATTATCACATTCACGCTCATATCTACGTCCCTGTCCGTGGCCTGACTGCCACGACTTTATGTGCCTCTACTGTCCTGCACTGACAGCCTCACTTCTGGCCTATGTGTGGCCTCCGGCCCTATGCTGGCCTATCCCCTGTGCTCATCGAGGTGGCTCTGCGGCCCGTCCTCGACACCTACAAGAATAACATTACATTGGTATAATACCCTACCATTTCTATTCACTCCACCTCTCCTTACAACCCACGAAGCGTACACACACTAGTTCACCTTTCACTCACCACACATCTTACGGTAACACACCTCCATCGGAGTACACACTACTCACTCGCGCTACAGATCCATGAACTCACTTTCATCTATCGCTCGTGGCGCACATTGCTATATTCAATATCAAGGACTTCCACACTCCTCACATATACTTATTTACATCATGGTAATAGACGAATATAATATAATACATCAATCATAATAATCAATCAACATTCTACGTACCAGTCATCACTGGAAAGACTCTCACTAGTCTTCTCGACTGCTTCCCTTATGTCCGCCCGATGGGCTCTTATTCACAGGTCCGCTCCGTAGGACCTTCTAACTTGCAGTGATAGTTATACATCGCTTTCGCCTCATTCAGACCCTCCCACTACTCACGACAGCACGCTTATCTTACCTGCCTACCGTGAGCCCTTCTTACTCTACACCCGCTCTGTAGCAATCCCCTTAATTGCACTCACTCCACTCGTGACATAGTGAAATATTTAAAAATCATTGAAGAATGAAAATGAGAAAAACAGCATGATGTGATTTCCGGCATCTCAGTAACATTTATTATGGAGGTTTAAATTCGCAGACAAAATTTGAATAGGAAAAAGAACAAAATTAAGTGGCTGACACTAAGAAATATCTAGTCAAACTTTAACTCATACGAACACAGTAGCCAGTAGGCCTATGTACACATTAAGGGACATTTACTGCCAATTTATACCACTGTCAATATATCATATGCCATTGACCGCTACCTACATCGAAGATACCCATGTGGTAAACATGGTTCTTGATGAATGGGATATCTAAAGAGCATCTGGGTTACTAGATAAACAAAATGAAGATGATAAATTCTGTACTCAAAGCTACAAAAAGGCAGATGTTCATAAAATTCTCCCCACACAGGACGTCTTTTGTGAAGTCTACCTAAAGCAACAAAGACAGATAAGTCCATAACATCAAGGTCCTGAATACAGTATACGACATGGAGGGTCTATCCCAGTGGTTCTCACAGTCCTGGGTCATTTTCCTCACCCTGCAGTCACATCATTAATTTTGAGTTCGTCACTATTCCCTAAAGCTGGAGTAATCTGTTTTAGCTTCTTTTCAGGAGAACTAAAAAACTTGTTTCTTTTTTACACAACCAATCTAGTTACAATGAATTTTTGCAAGCCTGCTATTGGATTTTTGTTCGGCATATGGGTCTATAACCAAGATCATTGTTTGCGGATTTGAAAGTAGCTGAATATATACAGAGAACAGATTTTTTGAACTTTTGAGTGACTACAATCTTGGGGAACTGGGGACGAATTTATCATGCAATAATTTTCTTCATCTTTATACTTTTATAGTGGTAGTTACTGAAATATTTTATGAAACTAATTGTCTTTATTGATTGCAAGCAAATGAAAAAAAAATCCCTATTTCAATGGACCATGAACAATCATTCTCTTTATATTTAATCATCCTCTCTGGCTGAACTTCCTCCCCAGTTCATCTCCTGGCCAAAATTCCTCCACAGTCCACTGATATTTGAAATTCCTCCCCTGGGAGCTGGGTGCCTTTGGTTTGAGAATCATTGGTCTATCTATTTTTTTTTTCTCTCTCTCTCTTCCAAGCCCTTTCTTATTGACCTAAGCCATCCTCATTTTGTCTAGCCGGGACATTGTCCTATATTATGTTTGTGTTTTACGACATGTCACCAAATTTGGCGGCCAAATAATAAGGATAGGAAGAAGAATAGCCCACGACAGAGGAGGGACAATACCTGGACGGGGACAAAATGTCGTGGACAGCGGGGAAAGAAAAACATCATTGGGGGAATTTAATGAAGAGACGGAAGTGGTATCGGATAGGGGCTCTAAGTGAGCGAATGTCAGGCGGCCTCTTTGTACAAATATTTTGGTTAGGTAGAATGTACGCACGGAACCAGCTTGACAATTTACCTGTCAAATGACCTGATCGACCGAAAGACCCAATAGGATGTGACTATCCATAACTAGTTGTTTTTGCTATGGGAGTTTTTTTCGTCCAGGCTTAAGAATGGATAGAGAAAACTATGGTAACCTAAACTATTCATGTTCTGGATTTCAGAAACTTAATATGAACAAATAATTCTTCGATACAATTTTTGTTCCACGGCGTTTCCTTTGGAGATGTGAAAGGATAATTAGATCTGTCGTTTTCTTTCGCCTTCAGTTTATTTGATCTCAGGGTGTGTGTATGTAGAAGTGTGTGTGTGTGTGTGTATCTGGGAGATGGAATTTGATGTGATGTACAACAGTAGCATTTTTGTTTTCTTTTTTGAAAGGCTTTTCCACCACCTCAGCCCTGTCTGATTGGTCCGTCTTTTTTGTTTTGCCCGACTGAATGATAGAGGATTAAAATCTGTCTGTCTGTCTGTTTGTCTCTTCTCTCTCTCTCTCTCTCTTTCACACACACACACACACACACACACACACACTCTCTCTCTTTCTCTCTCTCTCTCTCTCTCTCTCTCACCCACCCTCTCTTTCTTCTTTCTCCTTGGAACGAAATTAAACAAGGGCAAAAATAATCATTTTAGGAAAAGAGAAAACTGTAGGGAGAATGTGTTTCCGCAAAAACGGTAACTGTCAGCATTTAAAATGCTGAGAAGATTGTGCGTTACCGATGTTGAAAGCTGCACCTATGAATGGCTCGGCGTGCTGCATAAATGATGCATTCCCCAATACCTTTCGGCTGTATCCAATGTAAACACGGGGACTCGACACTTGATGTGTCACTGCTTGTTGCATCTTGAATCACGTGAGTGTCATTAACTGGTACCCCTCAGGCCTGTGGGCTCCCTGGAGTAACTGCCACTGGGATCTCAGGCCGATTTGCCCAATTAACTTGTCAGGTCAAAGTTGCAAGGTGAGCTAAACCAGCAGTCTAGTTGCAGTGCAAAGCGATCCTGCAATTGACCAAGTGTCCGTCTATCAGTACTTGACAGTGTGAAAACATTGGTTTTGGGATTAACAGTGGCAAATCCATGTTAAGTGTTTTTCCTGTCATTGCAGAGATCTCTCATGGCTGGTCATTTTCTGGATTATTCTCTTCCTTTCAAAGGCCAAAGAATCTAGAAAATTTTCGTGTAGAGCAACATTCTTTATCAGCATGTGAGGCATAAATATGACCTTCTTAGTTCTGAACTTGTTTGTTCCAACTCCATTTTCTGCACAACTGAGAAATTCGACGTTAAATAGCGATCAGACCCAAGGAATGGGTTATTGTTAGTTAAGGTCTAAATTGAAGAGTATTTCAAAAAGAATAAGTAAAAAAAAAACAAAACACACAAACAAACAACAAAAAACGTTACCTTTAGGCAACTTTTGGCATACTTCGAGGCAACATCATATCTCGCGTTTTCCAGCATACCGTCCTAAGTTCTGGTTTTCGAACTTTTCAAGATAGATTCATAAATGTCAGTGGCCTTGAATTGTTCCGGCCTGTAGCCAAAGTCTCTGCTCCCTACATCCACAACAAAGAGGGACGGACCCTGAAATAACATTACTGTTGATAGCGATGGCTTCAGCAACAACAACAAAAAAAGGCAACAGTAACATATCAACAAAGAAACAGAACAGGCCTTGTCTCAGGAGAGCACACAAAGACTCCAAAGAATGGACTCAAAATGAGGATGATTTTTTTTTTTTATCCACTTGACGCCAGATCTCAGCGGTCCTGGCGTCTTTGATGGCAGAACAAACAAAAAACACCCAGAACAATCATCACCATCAGTATTTTTTCTACCCTATAGACATCCCACGCTGTCATCTCCGGAAAGACAACACAAATAGCGAAATATCCTCTTCTCCCACTCGGAGCCGATTTGCTCAGCTCTGAAGACGAGGTGACCCTCTTCCTGTCACCGTCATTACCATCACCCACATGACAGATCCTCTCGTCCAAAGTGACCACCGAAATCACTTAATAGCGGTCTTGCTCCCTATTTGGACTATTGATTCCTTCTTTGTGTACGCCTGTTTATTTTGCAACGGTCAAGTCATCCCTGTATTCTTCTGACCGGCAGGTACAAAGCTGGTGTGGGAAGACAGTTGGAGGCGTCTGTAAACCGCGGGGTGTCGACCAAGCGTGGTTGGTTGTCCACCGTTTGGCCAATGTGTCCATGACAGTCAGTTAATGGAGAACTCACTGGAAAGACAACGAAGGAAAAGATAATAACAGCCATCTCAAATGCTCAGTACAGAATATTAGTTATGTTTCCTTCTTCAGTAGCATAGCTCCGTGAAACATGGCCAATGTATTAATATTAGTTTAATCGCGTCGGCCAATCTGGGGCCAAAACATAGATTCCCATAAAACAAAAATCATCTGGGAAAGCTGATCTAGATATTTAGCATTTCACGAAATAGTATTGTTGACAAAGTAATATGCTTTCCAATATATAGACATTATATTTTGGGTAAGGTCTATCAGGATAAAAGAACACTGGATGAAAAAGAGTGAAAAAGTAAACTATCTTTCAAGCAAATGACCATTCATTTTTGTGTTTCATCACTAATTTTGCAGGTCTATTTGGCAACGAATGATAATCTCGAATGGCCGAAAGAAAACTGTTTTGCATTAGGGGTACATAATATGGCGCTTTTCATACAAAAGTAATAGTATTATTCTGAATTTGAAACGCCATGTGCAATGCTGGAGCCACTCCGAAGTGAAATAGCCACTTGTTTGTGAAACCAGTGGTCCCTTTGTTTCATTAGCCTTCCCCCATTCACTTCCTGGTTTGGTCGAATCACTAGATTGACTGGGAAAGCAAACAGTGAATTTAATTTACATTTTAGAAACGGGAAGATTTTACATCCGGTGATAACCAGCGCTGAATTGTGTTCTAATGCGGATCTCTCAGAGTGTTCCACTTCCTGAAGCCAGGCAAGTGCCGAGGGGGAAAGGGGGGGGGGGGGAGCGGAGGGCAGGTAGGCCAGTTGTCATGGGCCTACGATTTTGAGGTGGGCCGGGGGTGGCGGGTGAGGGTTGGGGGTGAGGCTAGCCCTGGTAACAGGCAAAAGATACCCTTTGATATCCTTTAGCAGAGAATATTGATATTATTGTAAATAAGAGAGTTAGGCGGGAGGGGATGCACCCTTTGACACAAACTATTACTATTTTCACGAAGATTCACAAGAGATTAAAATTAAAAAAAATGTTTAATGAGTAGTTTGAAATGGGGGCCTACAAGAGCAGTTTAAACTGCTGCTTTGCACGGGCCTGCCCAGAGCAGATATCCGTGGGGCTGAAAACTGAGCCTAGGAATAATATTTGTACTGAGCTGTCCTAGACCTTTCATGTGCTTGAACTAAACTGTCACTTTTTCTGAAGACTTGTCACTGTTCTGTCATAGTACTGAACTTGTAAAAACCCTACGTAAATTGTTAGCTGGAATAAAAAGGTGGGGATGACGTGGAAAGGTGGGGGACGGGGGAGGGGGGGGAGGGGGGAAGAGAGAGACGAAACGGAGGATGAACACTGAGATACAGGGGGAAAAGACTTTAAAAAAGAACCCAATGCGCGACCCGAAAAATCCGATGGCGTAAATGGCAGGATAAAGACGTGAGGTATTGTCAGTATGGTGACTTGGATGAAATAAGAAACGGCAGGATTTTGACAGGGGGTAACTGATGCCGAGTGGGAGGTTATTAAGCCTTTGACAGTTGAAAGACGCTGAGATAATTAGAACTGACTTGGTCATCCAATCTGACCTGTGTGTGACTGGATGTGATGGTATAATAGACAGACATAGACACGAAGACTTGGAAGAAAAGATTGTTGCCAGGGGACCGTAGTACTTTACATAGTAAGCTACAGCTGAACAGTGAACACAGCACAGTATTGTCTGGTTTCGGTCCTGGCATTAGACTACGATTCCCCTAACAACTGAGCTTGAAGAAAAAAGGATGACAATAATTATATTTCGCGAAAAACGAAGACAAACGTCACCGTGGCAAGAAATTTGGGAGAGGGATAAGTTGATCACGATGAGAATTTGTGGAAGAATTGTTTTTCTTTATCACACATAATTATTTTGTGAATGAACCTCTGGAAACTTTAAAAAAAAAAAACGAACGAAATCAAATCACAGCTGAAAATACTTTGTGGTGACGATCGGAGGCAAAAGACCCCTTCCTTTCGTCTGTTTGTTCTTTAACAAGGGTGAAAAAAAATGAGGGCCTGGCCATATAAGACTGTAAAAGTTTGTTCGATTAATTTACTGCTGCATAACAGTTTATTCAGATTTGGTGCTTTTATCAAATTTAATGTCTTTCCAAAAAGATGTTGAAATTCAAAAGAGCCCAGTTATCAACAACAAGAACAAATAGCAATTGCAAACACAACCACGGTAACAACAACAACTATCAAGATGCAGTCACGAATAACACAGTCAGAAACGCACTATATCACAACATTCATCCAAATGTAAATCACAGACCCCACGAGAATAAATCTGAGCGCCAATATTCCACTGCCTCTCGTGCAGAATTCTCCAGGGAAAAACCCACCATAAATGTTTCTACCAGCGCTAATTATATTTAATGAACAAGCAACAAAAATCCGCTATATTTACTCTTCATTGATTGCCCTGAAACATTTTTCCCATATTTTATTTATTTCTATGTCTAATGAACTCATTTTCTCTCTCATTTTACTATTTCAGAGCAAAGCCGTGAGGGCGGAGAGCCTAAGGGAACTCAGGTGTTTCATTGATTCCTCACGCGAAGTACAACTTGCTCACCCAAACCAGCGTCTAATTAGGGGAAATAATATAATCAGTTCTGAATCGCTTTACTCACGAACCGGAAACTTCCAAGGCCAGGGACGTGCAGGACATGAATGGATGGCAACTGCTGTCGTGTGGCGTGTGAAAGCAGGTAAATACTGAAACGTACTCATCTTCCCTGGGGCAGCACTTATGAAGCTGCACTCAGCAATGTCTGAATATCTGAACGGACACTGAACCTCGATAAGTACCCAGCCGCGTCAGTAGTGAACATAGTAGGAAAAAAAATCATAATAACATTCACAAAAGCGTATTTGGGTGGAGGGTGCAACGAACCCGACAAGTGCATGCAAGACAAGGTTGTTCATGACCCCTCAACCTGGGTTAATCGGTGCCATCAGCGAGATCAAATATTGACGTGGAAAAAACCTTGTGGTGAGTTGTGCTGGACAAACACATACAGACACTGGCTCATCAAGGGCAACAGCTGAAAGACTATGTCAGCATCTGGGCCGAAGAGGATTGGACACACAGCACAATCCCTATCAAACATTTGACCGTCAGTTTCTTCACCTTGATAGTGATGAGCACTTGAAGAGTAAATCTTTGACTATTTAATTCTCTATTTGATAAGAAGAAATTTTCCGTCCTGGTGTTATGATAATGGCCAAGCAAACATCATTTTCTGTACTTGGAGCTTCCGTTTTCCAGTTGTCAAATCGATCACTACTCTGTCATCTTTTCCTTCTGGTTCTCATCCATTCACTGCCATCTCCGACACTTGGTCAAGCGTCTTCAAATTTGGTGTTTACACAATCAGAACAACAAGATATAGGGGATTTTGTCGGTAGCGTCTCCAGAAGTCCAAATATCCTGAACATGGTCGGAGAAGATGATCGTGTGAACTTGAGGTACAGTATTCTTCCTGATGGAGATCAAAGCAGCAAGCTCTTTAGTATGGACACCACTATAGGTAACATTACCTTTGCTGGAATCGTAGACAGAGAAGGTGTGTGTCCTCTCTCGGACACCTGTGAAATCAGCTTTGGCGTAGCAGTCAGTGGTGACAATAACTTTTTTACCAGGATTCCAGTAAAGGTTGTCATCACAGACATCAACGACAACAGTCCACAGTTCCCATCGCCTTCAGCGATAGACATCCATATTAGTGAAGCAGCAGCAGAGTCCTTTAGTCAGTCTCTGCCGACAGCCACTGATGCTGATATGAGTCAAACCTTCGGAGTCAACTCTTACAAGATCGAACCCCAAAGTGATGTCTTCAGAGTGGAGCAGACCAAAAACTCCCTGGGAACTCCACAGATCAGCCTGGGACTGAAGAAAAGGCTAAACAGAGAAGACGATGATAAATACACTGTTCTGGTAGTGGCCTCAGACGGAGGAAATCCTCCAAAAAGTGGGACTTTGACTGTAAATGTTATAGTTGATGATGTCAACGACAATTCACCTACATTTACTGAAAGGAATTACGATATCACCTTTACTGAGAACGACGGTCCTGGCTACGAAATTGTTAAAGTGAACGCTACAGATAAAGACGCTGGTGAAAATGGTAAGGTGGTTTATGCGTTAAGTGCTATTCAGCCTGAGAAAGCGGTCAATATCCGAGAGAAGATTGCTGTCAATAACATCACAGGGTCTGTAACATTGAAACAGTCTTTCATCAGCGGACAGTACAGTATTTTCATTGACACCCGCGACATGGGCACTCCACAGAAGTATGACCAGGCAGCAATCAGAGTCGCAGTTCTGGATACCGTCAACAACAAGCCCTCGGTTAGGCTGGATCCCGTGCAGAAAGACGACCTGCCCCCGGGCTGGGTGTCTGAAGATGCAGCGACCAGTACAGTTGTGGCAGTGCTGACCGTGGAGGATCCGGACACCGGGAAGAACGGAAACGTGTCGTGTCGGTGCCTGGAGCCGACTTTTCAACTGCAGCAGTTGCAAGCCGGTAGTTACAAACTGATGGTAGCCACAAAGCTGGACAGAGAGACGAACTCTTCCTATACTGTGGAAGTTACCTGCTCAGATCAAGGCACCCCAAGTCTAAACGCCTCAGCATCCATCAATATCAGCGTTTTCGATAAAAACGACAACAGCCCAGTGTTTGGGAGACCTATGTATAACCATACTATAATGGAGAATAATATGAGAGGGGACACAGTGCTGGTGGTGAACGCCTTGGACAATGATGACGGTGAGAACAGAGTTATTGAGTACCGACTGAAAAACGCCAGTGGAACTTTTACTATAACTCGAGACTCAGGAGTTATCAAAGCCAACAGGAGGTTTGATCGAGAGGACAAATCTAAATATGAATTTCAAGTTCTGGCTGTTGATAATGGGAGCCCAAGACGCACTGGCACAGCAGATGTCATTGTGAATATACAAGATCTCAATGACGTGGCGCCAGTTTTCTCTCAGACAGAATATAAATTTCACATTTATGAAAACAGAGACGTTGATAGCATAGTGGGCAATGTGACAGTCACTGACCCTGACCTCGGCGATGGAGGCGAGGTGTCACTATTTCTTGAACCTTTCCACGAGGAGGACATTCCATTTTCTATCAATGGCGAAGGCAGACTGTCCAGTCTTCAAAGATTCGACAGAGAACAGAAAGACAATTACAGATTTTTCATGGTTGCTAAGGACAATGGCATACACAAACTATCATCTTCAGCCCAGGTTGTGATAGAAATTTTGGATGTTAACGACAATCATCCATCTTTTGTGTTTCCCAGTGATCAAAACTTTTCCGCCTACGTCAACATCCCCCTTCGCCATGATGACGTCATCTTGCAAGTTGACGTATTCGACGATGACGCAAATCAAAACAGTATCGTCACCTACTCCATCATTCATACCAATGGTTCAAACCTCTTCAGAATCGGGAAATTCACGGGCGATATTATTGCGAACAAAGATCTCAACAGCGCTGAGATTGGCACATACTTTATCACAATCAACGCCACAGATCAAGGCACGCCCGTGAGGTGGGAAGCCAGAACACTCCATCTGGTTGTTCAGTCAGAATCTGCCTCTGCCGATGACGTTATCGCTGACCAGAATGTGTTGATCGTAGTGTGCATCGTGTGTTTCACCGTCATCGTTTCGGGGGCGGTTCTGGTAGCAATGTGTGTCCTACGGAGGGCAGACCGGCAGAAGAAGCTGCACTACGCAACCACCTGTTGTCCTGACAGTCGGCGGGACAGTGACAGTGGGAGTATCACAGACCACCCACAAGAGTATGACTTAGCTGTAAGTACTCACCATTGAACTTTCTCTCTCTCCCGAACTCTCTCTCTCTCTCTCTCTCTCTGTGTGTGTGTTTGTGTGTGTGTGTGTCTCTCTCTCTCTCTCTCTCTCTCTCTCTCTCTCTCTCTCTTTCGCTACTGCCCTCTTACGGTGGTATTCAAACATTTCTTCTTGTTGTAACCTGAATTCCATTTTGAGAAATGGGGGAGGGGGGGGGGTTAGATTGTTCATCTGGTGATCAGAAAGGTAACATCAGCGGGGGAGGCGGGGGGTTTCATTCTGATGTCATTTCTGCTGAGAAAAAACAAACAAACAAACGTTCAAACCAGTTTGTGTCAAAGCTCATTTTGTTTTCCTGTGTCAAAGCCCAAGGTGGTAGCAGTCACCTGAAGGCCGTCTTCACACCAGTTTGGGTCCCTGGGCAAAGTAATAGGCTGCGACCCGCCCCCTACACAAGTACTCAGAAACGTGCATGCATGGGGCTCCTAATCCCCTGGGGTGGTAGGGATGAGTTTTTTTGTTTTGTTTTGTTGTTTTCTTTAATTTTGCCCTGGCAGCGGCCTTGTTAGGCCTGCTCTTCTCGACTTCGAATTGCCAGGGAATCTTTAACGTGCGCGCGGGCCATCCGAGTTTTTCTTCCTTATCCTAGAAGACTAGGTGCTCGATCCTACGTACCATAGGCTCAGGGACAGAAAATTCTCCCAAATGTCCAACATGCCTGCATCGACTGGGAATCGAACCCAGTTCTCTCTCTATTTCTTTCTCTCTCCCCCTCCCTCTCTCTGTCACCACTGTCTCCGGCCATGCGTTAAGACGGCTCTGAGTCACCTTCAAGCAAACAGCTCTCGTGACGGGGGCAACACCGAGAACATTCACGAGTACATCCAAACGCTGTAAAAGCTCAGTTCACGAGGTGTTGTAAGTCAGAATTTCTGAGATTGTTGAGAGAACAAGATACACGCGAGGGCTTAGGTGTGGATCGTTACAGGTAGGCAGTGGTAGCAGGGAAAGAAAAGGTCAACAGCAAAATGTCAAATTGACACTCGCGGAAATAGCTGGAGAAATTGATTTGGAAAGAACGCCACTATGTTGGCAATTGCTGTGTTTTGGAGTTGGTTAGGGATCTGAGCTTGTTAGCGAGAGAAGTAGGCGTAAATGTCGGGTCGTTCAGTGGATGATTGAAAACTGGAGAGAGTTGCTGGCCGAGAATGTCTGAGAAGCAATTTTGAAATCATATGGAAAGTGGCTGAGAAATTGAACAGATAGATAGATAGATAGATAGATAGATAGATAGATAGATAGATAGATAGATAGATAGATAGATAGATAGATAGATAGATAGATAGATGGAGTGCTTCATCCACAATTCTGGCCTTTCAACTTTCTTTCTCGCCCCAACCTCTCTCTCTCTCTTTGTGTCTCCCTCCCTCTCGCTCTCTCTCTCTTTCTCTCTCTATTTCTTTCTCTCTCCCCCTCCCTCTCTCTCTCTGTTTTTACGAAGGTGGTGAAAGCTGGGAAAGGCCCGAATTGAACCTAATGACAGCACCAAATGACAGCTGTATGTACCAACCAAAGATCTTAAAATAGTATTAACCTAGATTCCCTGGTGAGGTCACGTGACCGTACCTCAACGCTTTCGGCCATTGAGGTCAGAAACAACTCTTCCGGTTACCCTGGTTTACTTTTTCTCTCTCTCTCTCTCTGTGTCTTGTCCCTGTGGTTGCTTTTTTCGTCTCTCTCCCTCTCCTCTACATGTCTGTCTCCCCTATCTTCTCTCTCTCTCTCTCTTTCTCTCTCTCTCTCTCTCCCTCTCTCTCTCTCTCTCTCCCTCTCTCTCTCTCTCTCTCTCTGTCTTTTTGGGGGGGGGGCGGGGAGGGGGGTGTCTGTCACAGGTGGTTGGAGGCTGCTGTTGACGTAGCAAATTATGATTTTATGTAGCCATTATCATGCTTGCGCCTTATCCCCCCCCCTCACACACTCACATGCTACTAGTGAGTGTCTGCCCATGCACTTGAGCTTCTGCTGGATCTTGATATCCGTCTGTTTATTCTATTAGAGGGGGGGGGGTGAGGTTGTCAATTACTTTCATTTTTTCTGATATTGTAGCTGATTTGAGGTCTTTATTTTAGGAGGTTCGCTGCCCTTGGCATTTACACCTCACTTTACTTGTTTTATTATTTCTTGTTCTGGCGGGGGGGGGGGGGGGGGGGAGATGATATTGATAAATTTTAATCTATTAATTTCAATTTTGCCCGGGCAGCGGCCTTTCGGCCTGCTCTTTACGATTTCCAACTGCCAAGGTATCTTTAACATGCGCAACGTGCACACGAGCCCTCCGAATTTTTTCGTCCTATCCGAGAAGACTAGGTACTCGATCCTACCCCCCAATAGGACCAGGGACTTGAAAATATGAGAAAAATCCAATTTCCAAGAACTACTCGATCCTACCCCCCAATAGGACCAGGGACTTGAAAATATGAGAAAAATCCACTTTCCAACATGCCTGCACTGCCCGGGTTTAGAACCCGGGACCCTTGGCATGAGAGGCGAGCACCTTGCCTCTAGACCACCTTGTCCCCCTACAATTTTGTAGCTGTTATGGTGGTACGTCTTATAATACCCCTCTCTCCCTCTCTCTCTCCCTCTCTCTCTCTCTCTCCCTCTCTCTCTCTCTCTCTCTAACACACACGTTGAAGTAAGAATTTGCGAGTCTATCGGTCCAAGCTTCTGAGTTTCTTCTTCTAGACCTCCTTATACATGTATTAAAAACAATTGTAGGCCTACAATGTTCTCTTATTCTAGAATCTCTGACATTTTCCTGATTGTTGTAGCACTCAAGATCTACTTTTCTCGACAACGTAAAACAACACGCTAGGCTTACTATGTACTACATCGTAGGCCTACTATCAAATTCGAGGCAAACGGTTTGTGTTTCCTATGGTAAACAGTAGCGTTGCTAGGCCGCCGCTTGGACAGCTTGACCTCAACCCGCCATTGTTTTCGCTCTCCACGCCCGGGACGCCGCGAGCTGGTTCTCGCAGGGCGACTAGGTAATCTAGGTTAATACTATTTTAACATCTTTGGTACCAACAGATTAAGTCATCCAATCTGAACTGTCCAACTATGTCAATGTAAAGTACTCTCGTGGTCAAAGTGTTTTTATACTCTCTGAAGGGCCATAACCCTGTTCCATGTGACTTCCTCATTACCTGATCTTGTTTGGTCAGGTATTTATAAGTAAAGTACTTCCTGTGTAGGGTACGTTTAGATCTGTTTCAAAGGGTGAAACCTCCCTCGGTGATTTTGTTTAAAAAATTTATATATATATTCTGGACTGGCGAAAGTGGTAGTGATGAACTGCAGAGGTGCAGGTACTTTTTTACCTTCATATTTATGGCATTTTCATTGTATTTAATGGGAAGAGGATTTTCCTTTTGTTAAAAGTAAAGTCAATGTAAAAAAATCTTTGTTGAAGACGGTAAGCCCACAACAGATAGGAGGATTCATTAGTTGTTATTACCGTACCTGTAGATTTTTTGTTGTTGTTTTTTTTTCTTTTAGCGTGACTCATTTTTCTGACGTGGAAGAGGGACTAATTAGAAAAAAACAACAAAAACCTGACATAATTGTAGTCTCAGTTACGAGGTTTCGTATAACGTTAACGTGGACCAACAGGCTTCTTTAGCTATATGGCTGGCCCACGAAATATCTGGTTTTTACATTCACAATGCATTGCTGGTCAATACTAATTAATCGTAAAATCGTTCATCTTTTAAAATAAAGGAACCTTCGAATGTGTGGAGATTCTTTACACCGCTGGTAACTTTTGAATGAAAACAAATCCTTTGTATGGTTTAGATGCTGCACGTCTTTATTTAGTAAATCTGACTTTATTTTTCCAAATGATTTAGAATCTATGGGACGCTGAATAATAAACACTCCAACAACAGACGGCTTAGGGGACAAACGAAGATCCATATGTCACCGTTTTGGGCCACTTATTATTCCCCTTTTTTCACTTATCTCCCCCTTTCCTCCGTTTGATCTCACTTAATATTTCCCATCAATTCTCAACCACTGGACAGTTTCCCAGATCACACCAGACACGCCAAGGGCTATGGGTCTGTAATTAAACCACGACATATGGCCAACTCCAGTTTCTGATTGTCTCTGAAACCACTCCCATGAAATGATTCGAAACTCTCCCATTGTTCCCACGTTGGTAACCCACCGTAGACCAAATGGCCAACCAATCATATCGATAAATAACGTACACATTTCCCCCCGACATTATTCCGTCTACTGACGATACAGAATGCCCCTCGGCATTGCATTAAATATGCACGGTATTTGCATAATTGTGTTTGCTAGACCAAAAGCGATATCTGATGCTCGTCGACTGTTTAACCTGCCCCACTGCAGAAGGAAACAGTCACTAATAACGGTCATCTTGTCTCGATCAGTGACAGACTCTTCTACATGTCAGTCACCGGTTTAAACTGACCCCAACCATATCTGTCAGTGACTTTCAACCGTTTTAATGGTAGGCCCCGCAAGACTGTTAATCGTTTATAAGGTCCTTTGTATCACCAGCGATACAAGACATTAACTGACTCACAACTATAGGCTGCCACGAGCGGTTCACCCGAGACACCCACTTCACACTGAGAAATACTATTTGTTAAATTTGGCATTTTACCAAATTATTTTTTAAAGCTTCTCAAGAGCGACGTTAGTGGTCACTGTCTTTCAGAGAAGGCAATGGGAGAACCCCTGTTCTCTGAAAGAATCAGATAATCACTTGGCTGCCGTTCCCACAGGAACTTAAGGCGAAAAATGTTATTTTTAATAATTTCTTCAACATACACTAAATCAACCAAATGATCACGAAAACCCCTTAATTAGCACCTAGAACAAAATCACACAAAAATCAGAATTTTCCCACTAGGAGACATGGGGGCGGAGCCAGTAGGGTTAAGTAAACTACTTGCTATGATTAAAATCGGAAAAACACAGTGTACTGGACAAGAGAATCGTGCTCCAACAGGGAAAAATATTTGCTCATTGAACTATCTCTGGAGCTGTAAATGGGCCGAATTGAGCAGCACTTAGCTGTCAAATGGGATTAGAATGCAGAGAATCAATTTAAGATGATTGGGTAGAAGAGATGACTGTGTGTGAAATGGAACAAATTAATAATGTCACCCGGAAAAGATCGGAGGTTTCATTTTCAATTACTTTTAAAATGTGAAAGAAAAAAATGACGCAGGCTTATACTTGCCTACATGCACGATAACAGGTCATATGAGAGAGAGAGAGAGAGAGAGAGAGAGAGAGAGAGAGAGAGAGAGAGAGAGAGAGAGAGAGAGAGAGAGAGAGAGAGAGAGAGAGAGAGAGAGTATTTCTGGAAGACCCGGATCTTTATAATGTCCATAGAAAACAGATCAAATGTCCTTTATGCTCATCATCGAAACTTACCAGGGCCGTGAGGTATGGTCATACCATGTGTTGAACATCGCCATCTGAACTTGATTTACCACCGCATTTTTTAGTACAAGCAAGCTGCCAATACACTGAATTACAGGGAACCAAAAAACATTAATTTTGAAGTGTCAGTGTCAGTCATTGCTTGGGGTGAATTTTCTTATTCATATATATATTTCACTTTCTCTGTCTCTCTCTCTTTCTCTCTCTCTCTCCTTTTAACAGACCCACTGGCGTGTTGGCCATAACAGCGAGGCCAGAAATCATGAGATATTATTACGAGAATAGATGAGACGGGATCTAAATCAGATTAGCACTCAGACCCACATGGACAGAATTTCCCACGATGATTAACAAAGTAAGAAAGCTAGGCGTCTGTTGCTTTGCTAATCACACTTTTCAGTCTATAAAACGAACAATTTCATAGGCTAAATTTTAAAAAGGTTCTTCACCGGAGTGAAAATTTGATTTAAGAAACATATGGCACTGACTTGCACGTAGTTATAATTAACACGGATAATTACGTTTGCGGTAATTAGACATTCATTACACGCCGAATGCGTAAGAAACGCGCCGTTACACCATAGGGCACCAGAAGCTGTAGGATTCTGTCATTCCGCACCCAAATCTCAAACGTAATCAGATTGACTTATTCCAGCAATTTGCACCTTCACCACCCTAACCAGTTTAGGGCAACAATAATATCACGCCTTAGACCCCGTTTATTTTATTTGACCGTAAGCGTGGACAATCCAGCCCCCTTGAAGCCATTGTCCGGGAGGTGGAAATCTATTTTTCCGGACGAGATCAGTCATGCAAGCTGCCCCATTGTCCGCCAACTACTCTATCCCCGCCAAATTGTATGGACGAGGGGCAAGAGCGAGCCCAATTATCCTGTTGACGAGTTCATTGAAAGGCGATTTGAGCCTGATTGTGAGATTTTGTATGTCAACATTTTTCTAGATCAGCACTTTGATTTAGGGTCTTCTTCCCAGGGGCAAGAAAGTACACAGTGTCTAGCTGGACCTGTGGACCTGGGAGTTTATGCGTCAAGTTGAATCAACTTATGTACGGTAGTAAGACAGACACCAAAGTTTCGATATCTGTAAATTGAATGTGGCTAACCGAATCGGGAGTGCTAATCAGATTACCCCGGGCTATTTTACAAATAGAAATACAATACAATTATCAGGGTAACAAGAAAATTGGCTAGTCTCGCGATACCATCTGTCAAATTGAGCAAACTACATGCAATAATAAGATTTTCCTTATATTGTTTCACTTTTTGCACTGACTGTAATATTGTTGGTAAGCGAGGAATGGGTGCATGGGAAAATGTAGGAAGGGATATGACCCAACAAAAGATCTCACTGAGTCATGAGTGAGTGCCAATGTCTTCTGTGCTCAGTAGCAAACGTACGAGTGAGAGGAGATAAAAGGAGACCACAGATCGTTTTAAGTCCAGTGGAGCATCGTACAAGCTTCACTTTTTGCTTTTTTTTATCTGGCTCGAAAAATTATCGGGTTTACCAAGGCAGGGATACCGATAATCTTGTCAAGCTCCTCATCCCCCTTTTCCCCCCTTTTACCATCAATTCTAGCTGGCATCAAGGAAATTGATAATCTTTTTCAAGCCCCCCCCCCCCCCCATCGCAGTTCGCATATCTACTTTAGAGCCGTTGGCACAAGGTTTAGCCAGAATCCACGAAATTGTACCCTGGGCCAGTCTTAAGTCATAAGGGGACAAATTAAACGTCAGTTGCTGTATTAAACTTGCAGTGTTCTAGATCATTTCTCTAGAATACCCCTAGCCCTGTATGGATCAATAACATGTCAGTGCTCAGGAAATGATGGACGAGACTGTTCTTTTCTTTTGTATAGTCAATCCTTTTCTCCTGTAAAGTAAATTGTCTTTTTGAAACCTTGCGTACAGTTTTCAAATCCACTATTGTCCCGCGCCTTTTGTATATTCAGACTTTATACACAAAAACCCTTCAAAAACTTAAAGGACTTCTCCTACATGATAGAGTGGTTAACTGTCACTTTTCGCCTATCCTTCACTGCAGCCATTGGGTTATGACAAGGCCAAATAAACTTGTCACTTAGCTAGCCACTTAGCAGTGGATTACCTAGCCATTCTCGGCCGTTTTCCTGAACCCGCCGGAACACTTCACTCTGTCAGGGCGCAGAAAAGTACAGAAAGCAATCGCTCTAGTGTGCAAACATTATGGTCTCCAGCGTGTACAACAGTGCCCAATTTTTACGGGCTAACGCGTGTGGCTTGTAATTATTGTAAAATATTATGCCAAGACTGTAAGCCTTTCCTTAATCCATGTATTCAGAGTCATTTGTTCACACTTGTGTTATTCAATTCGGAGGTATTAATGTTACACTGTCTCTTTGTCCATTATATGGGATTCTTTCAGATTTACGAGCATACATTATTGTTTCGTTAACTTTTTGTTACCATTATATTTTTCCTTTCCCTGCTTTATCATGTAATTTGATATCATATTAAGGTTGCAACGGATTTGTATGCGGATCAGTAATATCAGACTTCGTGGTCAGAATGAGGGGTAGGATTTCTGGGTGTGTTTGCAGGTACATGTATGTGTTTTTGGGTACAGACAGTGTGGGATGAGGGATATAGAGATGTCACGCCGGAGATCCCATTAGGAGACTTCCAGACCAGTTCACAGAAGTAGAAAGGGTAACCCGGATTATTTCTTTAATATGAACAAAATGGTTGATAACTCCACACGTCGGGGCACTATTCTATATTAGAAGGATCTTGTAGCATGGGATCTCTATAAATGTCCGAGTTTTGCACAGATCTCTCAGGGCCAACTCTTTACTACATGACTTTTAGCGTCATTGAACTTGCCGAAGCTGCTGGAAATGTATTATTAACAGTAATCATCACTTGCACAGTGAAATAAGCATAGCTGAATATACATCATCTGGAATATTACTATAACTCAAGTCGTATCTTAAGCTGTCCTTAATTTTGGTAAGTTCACCTTACCATAAAAAGTGAAATTTTTTAGGGATGGGCGACTTTCAACATTTTCAGCTGTTTTCAGTCTCTGGCACAGATTTGTTTGTTCCAGGATCTGATTAAGCTTTCACTTCCTTAGCCTGTACAAGAAATCAAGTCCATGTTCCAGTGGCATAAAATATCAAAATACTAATTCTTGTTTCTCCTTGTTTTTAATACAAATTTAGCGATTATGTCTTTCCAGTATTTGCTCTGCAGTTTCAGTACCGATAAAAAACACAAAGAAACTTCTAGAGGGTACCATTGTAGGCCCACATGAACCTTAACTATTTTATATTTTTTACTGTTAAAATTCTTCGACATTCTGATGTTCATATTTTGAATTTGCAATTAGTAGTAGTTAATGAGTTCTCACGCCCCATTTTATTTCTTTCGCTTGTAAAATTCGTTCTTCCTTTTTGAACACCCAGTCTCTTATTATCCACGCATTCCCTCTTTCAATGCGTCTATCTCCTTTCCACGTTCAGTTCACACAGTTTCAGAATGTCTCAGCGTCCTCTCTGCGCCGTCTTCCCTCGGCGTGAGGAAACAGGTGACAAAGAGCTTTCCACGTCGCACCCGCACAGCACGGCACACAGGCAACATTGTGATCGATGCAGAAAAATCCCTTCCATCATCCCACCGCCATAATTTTAGAACAAACAGCAGTGAAACAAGAACTCTCAGCTGTACAAATTTCATATGCCTGAGGCGGTACTAGAACCTTGCGTATTTGACCAAGTTTTCGGTCCTGGCTGTCAAAAAAAAATTGTGGAATTTTGTTGCTTTGTTTTGTCAGAATTTGCCGCGTTATCGACATAGCCCAGTTTTGACACAAGGTGGTGGTTGTGGAATATGGAACAGAGACATATTGTTGTTATATTCTGGTTCAATACGACACACACCTGAACAACAGTCTCTGGCACGCAGTAGGAAATTTAATCAATTTAACATTTCACGAGAGTCTGAAGGAAAAACCGTACCTAAATTGTCTATCAACAGTAACGTGTAATGTCAAGGGAAGCCACATAAATATGTATACTGTGTTGCTATTATTATAGAAATGAATAATCCAAATTTGCTCTAGGCATTCAGAATATCTTAATGCCTATCATTGTTAATGATGCGCACAACTAAAATAATTGCTCCTCTCCCTTTCGTATTTGAACTTTAATGGAACAGAGGGGGGGGGGGGGGGAAAAGGCCACACGTCATCCACTCATTTCTCCAAAACAATTCTCAGTTTTTGTTTGTAACCTTGTGACCATAGTTCTTGTTTGTTCTATCTCCGTTTCCTGGACAAAAAAAAAGGGGGGGGGGGGAAAAGAAAAAACGGAGATCTTTTCATATGTACAAGAGATGCACACTTTGACGCTTGTTTAAAATGCGTTGTGGCACTTATCAAGCTGTTTCACAATTGCGATTTATTCTAACTCCTTGCCATAATACTAAACCCGCAAACGTTTAACGTTGAATTTCTCAGTTGTGCAAAAAGTGGGGTTGGAACAAACAAAAACCAAGGTCGCGGCCCGTCAAAATAACATAAACATCATGAATCATTTGTTTCAGAAATCTAAGCCATCATTCTTTCTTAGTTGATGAAATCACACAAGATTAAGTACCCCTCCTACACAATCCTGACACGTAGCTCACCATAGCCATTCGCCTGACCTAACAACAAAGACGAGACTGTCACAGTGTCAGTGAAGCAAGCCCAGAAGACGGCTTGTGTTTGAAAAAAAGAGAGATGGGGTGTGCGTTCTTGATTGTAAAAAAAACCTGTGTCCTTTCGCATTGCATCGCCTTTCACTTGACTACAAAATGTTATGGCCACAGGCTATCTCGCCTTTCACGGAGGATGCAGAAGAAACAAAATCAAGGCTGCGGCTATTGACCTGTTCAATCTGTCGCGAAGAGGATTTGCTCCGCAAACGCGTTTGCCGTGCATATAGACCCGACAGTTTCAACAACAGGAGCTCCAGCACGGGGCCGTGACGTGTGTTGACTCAATTTTTTACCCGGCGCTTGCAGGCGTTTGGCTGTGATACACACACACACACACACGCCGTCAAACACAAGCGTGCACTCACAACAAACTTCATTAAGAGGATGAAGTCGTAGATTTCAATACTTTCAGGTCTGGGAAATACTGATGTAAACAAACGGAAACGCCCGTTCTCTTGTAGACTGACAAACAAGTTCGTGCAACAGGAACATGTGACATTAGAACGGCGAAATCTGTGTTGCCACTTCAGCTGAGGTGGTATAGAAATGTGTTGATGTCTCTATATTTCGCCTATGGCGATGACGAAAATGAGACCACTGAGGGGATCATGGGCTTCGCGGAATGGAGATAGAAACCATGTAGGCTTACAATAACTGCTGAACATCAGCTGTGATAGAACTATGGTTGACGTTAAAATATGGCAAAAAATTATATTACAAAACCCCGCGTAAGAAACGGTTAAGAAACGAAACATTGGATCAATAAATGTTGTTTTCCCGTTTAAATTTAATTTCTGATTCATTGTGGCGGTTCTTTATAGTCTCTTACGCGGGACTTTGTAATGTACAGTTTTTAAAAAAATGTTTCTACTATTTTTTAACTTTGTTCCAAACTCGGCTGTGACATCACAGATTTTCTGTGTTACTTAGTTACGTGTAAGAACAGGGTGATGGTTATCCTTTAGTGCTCTGAAATAAAAGGGAAAAAAAAAGTGCAGTACTGCCTTTATTTGCAGTTGACGAAATGGTTAATGATTTCTATTCTCTTCTATCCAACTTCGAGCCTGTAAGTCCCTGTGGGAGCAATTGTCAGTGGTAGAAATTATCTGATTTACTTGGTTTTGTGAGTGTCGGGGGAAGCCTTGAAATAGGAAAAATGGCAAAAAATCTTTAGTGGAATTCCCGTCACTTTCATCAAATAGATGAAGGAAAGGCCATAGAGTACTGAGTCAAGTCTGGTCTGCCTGTGAGATGTGGGCTATGAGGTAAGACGAGACTTCGCGCAATGGCCAGACCGAAACAAATTTGTCTCGTAAGTTGAATCAAAGGAAGCTCAAATCTCGAGTCAAAATCGGCGGAAAACAGACTTGACTCAGTGTGCAACTAGCATAACTAAAAGGTCAGCGGTCACCTGGACTCGCATTTTTCGTCCTGTTCGTAATTTTCCATAATTCTGCACGCCCACGTGTGTCTTTGTTTATAAAATTCTAAGTATGTGGTTATACCGATAGCCTGTTTTCTTGTCATAATATTAAATTCAGGCGTCTGTGTATGTGTTGATAAATAATGACTGTTTGAAATATCAACCTAAGGCTAAACATTTATCCTGGATGTATAAACTGTTGACCTGCAATCCTTGTCCAGACTTGATAAATGCACTTGGCTGGGTCAATGAGCCACGTTGAAGATAAAACACCTTAGCTCATGTTGGCTCGTTATCGCTGAAGATAATACCAAAGTGTCATTAGAATCAGGGATAGAGGATCTGACCTCAGTTGATACAAACACTGACACTGGCGTTGTGAGATTTAAGTGTTATCGTGGGCTAAGTTTTCACACTTTGTCTTTGCTCTAAACCAAACTGTATTTAACATCACTGAGGGCAACGGGATTAGTCTGTAAATTGTTTTGAGTGGAGCTTTGCTGGGCCCTCTGTGTTCCGAAAACAATACAGCCAATTTATTCACCAGACCGAATGATTATTACATACACATACATTTATTTTGTGCCTATGATTTACAGAATGGTCTAACTTTACTTTTGATGGACGGTGAGATAACATTTTTAGAGCGAACATAACCTTTCACCTTCAATAGAATACGGGTCTAATTCCCCCGAGATAGCTAAAGTGATTCTTTCGTGCCTTTTTTGTCAGTTAAGTTTTAAATCGTAGAGGAAAAATAAATTCGAGCTTATTTTTCTCCAAAACAAAGTGGAGTTAAACCACTCTTTTATCCTTGGGCACCTTCCACACACACACACACACAAACACACACACACATACAGCCACACAGAGAGTAAAGCGAAAGAGAGAGAAACACACACACATACACACACATAGATACACACATGGCGCTTGAAAAAAAAAGGGAAAACAAACCAAAAACGATTCCACATTTTTGTTTCATTTTGTATGAATAAATAATTTATGGCTTTCTGATTTCGTCTATCCATTTCCTTTCCCGGGTCACAAATAAAACAAAGGCGAACATCAACTGAAGGATAATCATCACCCTATCTTTACACATTATTAAGTAACCGTTTGTTTCTGTCCTCATCTCAACGGGCCTCATTATCTCAAACTCAATTGTTTCATTTCCGCCATAGCCACAGGCGAATCGTGTACGCATTAGAACATGTTTGTATAACCTGGAACTGTGGGAAATGCCTACAAGGCTAACAAAGGAAAAATGGAAAGCAGGTTTAAAGAAAGATGTACTGCATTTAGAACACCTCTGTGTGGTGTGTGTGTGTGTGGGGGGGGGGGAGGAGGGTGAGAAGACCCAGATTCGAATCATAATTTAGGCGAGACACAACCGGACTAATTTCACGCTTGAGTTTAAGGGCATTCACTCCTCGAAGACCTGGCATGGCTGAAGGCTAGTCTCTATGCTGAGAAGGGACCAAACATAACATCCCACAGGTTTCTGTTTTAAAATGTCTAATACAGCTCTCCCCCCACACATACAAGCACATCTCATTCCTTTATCCCTCTCCGAGTTTATTGAGTACAATATAGTAAACTTAGATGATTAGATCATTGGCAGATTCATCAAGTTGCATAAAGGCGAGCCACACGTAATGAATATCTGCCATCGTTAAATTATTAATGGTCCTTCTTTCAAAATACCTGCTACGTTTTGCCAGTCTAGGACTGGCAGTTTGAATAGTGTTATTGGACTGAAAGATTGAAATACCGAAAGGGCTTAAAAAAATGGAATATTACACACATACACGCACAAAAATGATAGAATACCAAAACGGGAACTTTCATAATTATGGCAATGCTGTGCCGCATGGGAAACGCTAAAATGAGTTACGTTATGAAATAATCAAAAACGAAACAAAACAAAAACAAAATCTCCTGAATTTTGAATTTGCCTGTAGTGTTGGAAACACAAACAAAAAAGCTGCTAATTTTGTGTTTTGGTTTAATTCACGTGTACAACTGTGTACACATCCAAAGAAACTAAATTTTGTAGCTGTATGCAGATGTTGGAGATAATTATATATACAAAATTTCACGGTATATTATTGGACACGCGGAATGACAAGACAATGTATGATGACTTCTCGATCATTGACTTCTGGGTAAGGTTACTGGGTACATAAACACTGAATAATTATGATGATCAACAGCCTTTTGCCATATATCCGCCTGTCACATCTCTATGCAGTTTCCTGTCCTCTGGGGTTGAGCACACAGCTCTGTTTACACCAACTGATACTATTATTAAAACTAGATCTATTGATAACCAAATATCGTCATGATCTTATGATGATTGTTGACTCAGGACAAAGAATCCTGTGGTGTATTGTTTTGTATGACACAGATATTAATTTCTAGACTGAGATAAAGCCGAGAGCTCCGGGGAACGAACGTTCCTTTATTTAGGAAAGAAACTGACGTCTCTACAATTATATTTCAAACAGACCCCATATTAAAAAAAAATGTGTCAGTCTGTCTGTCTGTCCATCCATCCGTGTGTTTGTCTATTCGTCCGTCCGTCCACCCGTCTGTCTGTCTTTCTATCTGTCCATCCATCCACCCGTCTGTCCATCTGTCCGCCTGCCTGTCGGAGATTGTCTGTTGGTCTCTCTGTCCGTTAATCCACCCATCCATCCATCTGTCTGTCTGTCTGTCTGTCTGTCTGTCTGCCTGACTGGCCGTCTTTCAAACAGTTGTAACGACCAATGCTAGAATACCATATCCTGAAGTGTTCGGTTACTTCCACGACTGTAGCCAATTATTAACTGAAAATAGGGACCGGAACATTATGGGCGGCGCAACTGTGCCTCATGGCCACTAGTTGTCAATCTGACAGTGGGTTTCTCACTGGCGAGCACAACAAGCTAATTTCCTTTTTATTGGGCATAATTATCACATCGTTGTTTACATCACGATTACAACTTACTGCAGAGACTCTGAAGTGATAATACTGCTCCCCCCCCCCCCCCCGATTCTCCCTCCACCCCACTCCCACCCGTTTCCTCCCGCTCCCACTCCAGTTTGCCTCGAATAATAATTATGGTATATCAATATTTTACCCTATTTGCTTACGCTGTTCAGCTTTTTGGCCCCAGTGATTTTCACAGCGGAAATTAATGTGTCATGAGCTTTTATGAGTGTTCATGTATTAAAATGCAATCTAAGGGTACCATTGATTTGGGAGGGCTAGGGAGGTCCTTGGAGAGAACATGAAAATGTCGTGGAAAAAAAATCCAAACAATAAAGAAGTTTTTATTCACAATTACGATAAGAAAAAAAAAAGAAAAAACATTACTGCTGGGTTCTTCTTAACCTGAACGAAATCGGGTTAGACAGCTGACAATTAGCTGTATACCGTATTGTCAGGGGCCTTGTCACCTTGAAACATGTCCAATGATACGTAAGGAGTTGTAGTTTGACTAAACGATAATAGAGGTCTGAAGAGTGTTTGCTTTCTAAAGCTAAGCCTTCCCTTCTCAATGACAGATGTTTGCTTTTCACTTCAGGACAAGAGGTATTGAGAAATCTGAGCGGGAACTTGCTAGCGTTTTGTACAGTGTTGGGCGAGTCACTAAGATATGAATTTGGTCACAAAAACGTTGAGTACTTGAATAAATTATGCAAAGCCAGTTTATGTTTGTACTTTCTCAAAACACAAAGGACGATGCTATAATTAGCTTGTTCAATTAATTAATCATTGTCGGATTGTGAATTTTTGGGGGATGAAGTGAGACATGTCTTTTGTCATCGGAAAAGGCTAATGATAACTTATCGTATGCTTGTGCAGTATGCACTGTTAACACTGTTTCTTAACGTGCTACACCTATCATGCATTTGACCATTCTGTGTTTAAAGCAAAACACATACAAAAGATTATTAATCTATTGCCATATTTCAAAAGTGTACTTACGCTCTTCAGACGCCCCCCCTCCCCCCCCTCCCCCCCAAATTTTCCCAAGAACGCTTTCCGTACAGTGAGGGCACCGCCCTTCCCAGTACACGTGCTTTATAGGTGGCCTTTAAGCGAGGGTTGTCTGAAGTTCAAAGGTTCCTCCTGGCTATGTAGTGTAATCTTAAAAGAATGATATTTTAACATTTTCCTGTCCTCCCTCATTCTCATTCGGCTGATTGCAATTTTTTCTTTTTGTTTTACTTGCAGCCCACAGCCATCAAGGAACAAACCACCAACGTAGACCGAAGCTCCCCTTACCACCAGCAGCAACAACAGCAACAACACCATAAAGCCCACCAGAACCACAGCCACGGCGACACCAAAGCCTACAAAAGCGACCGCTCTAACGGTGGCTATGTGTCTGACGTCAGTGGTCGAAGTGTCCACTCACTGGATGTACCTGACCAGGCCTTTCATTCCACTGGCCAGAGAAATCAGGTACATGGTCTTATACATTGCAACACACCAGAAACTGTTGGCGAAATCAGTTTTATACTCACCATATTCATTGAAAATCATCCCAAGAATTACCCACTTCCTCAACATTGGTCACATCCCACCCAGCACTTCTACGTCAGTCCGACGTAGATTTTGTATAGGATTTTCGTAAGATTGGTAGGATTACGAGTGGCAAGGGGCGGATACCCTACATTAAACCGACATCAGTGCGATATCATGACCAGCGGATCTAAGTAGGAACGAAGTCATAACAAAGTTGTCAGTAATGTTAACCTTTTAAAATCGCCCTTTATGTCAAAGTTGCACTGTACCAAATCATACGATGCCCTCGTAGCAGCCAGCCCTTGCAATTGCCATTCGCTTCAGTGCTCGTCGACGTCAAAGTCTTTGTCCTCTTGAAATCAGTGAACCAGGGAAATGTGGTATTTTCCACAGTGAGCTATAGCTGAACAGTGGACACGACTCAGAACTTTCTCTGATCAGCTTGGTAGTTAACACTTCGCCCTCAAGCAAGAGACAAAAAGCAACGGAAAAAAAAAAATCTATAGATCTAAGTCAAATTCAATTTTTAACACCCAGTTTATAATATAGAATGAAATGCGCCCCATCTTTCTATTCCACACATTGGTTGTAATTTTCAAGGTCTATTAGTTTCATTTTTTCATTACAACATGAATTTTTGTATCTGTATTTTTTGTTGTATTTTGTATACTCCTGTTATCCCATTTGGGAAATTTGCCTTTATACCATTGCAGCCCAGTTACAACTGGAGCAGGCACGTCGCCTCTACAGTGCAGCGCCGGTCGGCGGGTTGTTGTTTTCTTGGGATCGGGAGGGAGGGGGGAATTGAGAGGGGATGAGGAGGGAGCGTTAGGGATGAATTTTTATTAAATTTTGCCCGGGCAGCGGCCTATTCGGCCTGCTCTTTTCGATTTCCAACTGTCAAGGTATCTTTAGCGTGCGCAACGTGCACACGGGCCCTCCGAGTTTTTCGTCCTTATCCGAGAAGACTAGGTTCTTGGATCCTACCTCCCATAGGATCAGGGACAGGAAAATATGAGAAAAATCCCCAAATTCCAATCTTTTGCACCGGCCGGGATTTGAACCCGGTACCTTCGGCAAGAGAGGCGAGCACTTTGCCTCTAGACCACCGTGTCCCCAAGGATCACGTAGTAGGTAAACTCTCGTAACTCGCTTTTAACAATTTTTTTCAGGAGAAGCAAGAAAAACTGTCTTAATCAGACTGAATAGTTACGATATTTTAGAAAAACGTTACTTTTCAGAATTTGACTCCGTCTTTATGACACACCATGAGGGCTGCCAAGGATTACTAGCATGCCGAATATCTCAGTTTTGGCAAAAAAAAGTTACAACTCCGATAGTTTACAAAACGGTCATCGAAATGGAAATTGAACAAAGTATAGAATGGAGGGAAAAGCGAATTGCGCCCCCAGTAAAAATTTCGTCTTTGTTATATTACAATCACGTATCATCTTTTTCCATGACACGCCAGATCTGTAGCCACAATGATAAAAAGAAAACACTCTTTTTGCTCTTTGTGTTTTTCCTCGTTCTTCAATAATTCATTTGTGTTTGATGAATGCATTTGAAGCTGTTGTCGGGATCATGGCGGTTTAGCGAACAAAGAACAATGCATTCGGGCAAATCAGTGCATTAAAGGGCCTTTCTTGCTCTCTCTAGGGACTTTGAAGGCATGGTTTCTTGTGGCATTCCCTGGACGCATCTTCTTATTAAAAAGAAACAAATTGTGGCGGAAGTATTTCATTATGGTGCAACTTTTGCCCCCCCCCCCCACCCCCGATGCAGAATGAGCGACGGTTGGAGAAAACTAACAACTAATTTTTCTTAAGTGCCAACTGATTTTACCCAGTCGGTTTTGTATCGATCTGTAGTGTCTATTTAAGTTTCATGCAATGCTGTTTTTTTTTTTTTACTTTTTCTTTAAAGTTGTATGAATGTAAAATACATTTTTTGGTTTTTTTTTTTTTTTTTGTGGGCTCCCTTTGATAAACCAACCACATGAGTTGTCATTTGACACGTGTTCAATTCAGTGGGTCGCGCGCTGGTGCGCATGAGTTCTGAAGCAAAACAGTTGCATTAAAAAATATTAGAGAGAGAGAGAGAGAGAGAGATCAACGGTTTATTCCGGGCAATGCCAGGCGCCTATCTAATAGATAAAGAAAAACCCACCTGGTTCAAACATCAAGGCCAGAAATGGTGTGTAAGCTTTCTTTGAACACTTCTCCCCCCTCACCACCTCTGCATTTCAAATTCATCTCGTCAATTCTCATTGTTTAGATTTAACATGTCCCTTTTAGCACTCAGTAAGAGAAATGTGTTCCTAGCCCTCTTCTCTCCCTCTCTCTTTCTCTCTCTCTCTCTCTCTCTCTCTCTCTCTCTCTCTCTCTCTCTCTCTCTCTCTCTCTCTCTCTGTTAAGTGATTCATTAAATTGGTAATTGCGAGGTTTTGTGTTCTAGCCAGGTCTTATTTTCATTCTTCAATGGTACCTGTTAATTCTCATTGTCTAGACTGCTACACATCTGTTCAAACATACGAAAAGAGAAAAATCTGCCACCGGCCTCCTTCTCTCCTCCTTAAAAACAACAACAACAACATAAGAGACCCGTTATCATTTAAACTGGTAATTGCCAGGTTTTGTTCTCTCGCCAGATCACTGGTGGTTGGTGGAAGCATCTTGTAGTGTCTCCTTCTGTCCTGTCCTATTGTAATACTCCTCCTTTCGTCTTGCTTCTTCCCAGCACAATATGGCTGTTATCATGTCCACATGTTTTCTCCCAAACTCATAGACAAAACTCTCTAGCCAGGTAGTATTTTCATTGCTTTAAGTAGCAAGATTGTGTCTCCAGAGAACTACTGGAGATGGAAATCGTGCTTGTCATTTGCAGTCAGTTTTGTGAGTGTTTATAGGTGTATGTGAGGGAGATATATCAAAACATAGCCGTACTCAGAAGAAGGCATCGTATCAGACAATTCAATCATTTGACAGTCAATTCAGCGCAGGTTGTAGCCATAAATATCGTGACGTAAGTTGCACAGCGATATTATCTCACCTAATGATAACAATGAAAATGATAACAAGAGATATAATACACTCGGAGGTTAATGTAGACAATGTACGCCCACAGCCATAATATGTCATAACGATGGCCCAATAAAACTTGCAGAGATATTACAGGCAGTCGTGCATGGTGCGATATTGATTATTATCAAACGCTATCAGTTGATTTGGCCCAAAGTGCTCACCTCGCTTTTATCATTACCTGTGCAGACCAAAATATCTTATTAATAATTAGTTCTGTTCTCGGTCAGATACACTATGGTTGTAGTATAATAGAGCTAGCTGTCAAGCCAGCATTTCAGGCTATAATTAAAATTCTGTTGTTGACCGATTGCCCTACTAGACATTTTCCCTGAATTGCTTCTTCTTCCCACCCGTAATTTTACCAATAATTACATCTTATATTACATCCCTGCCCCCAAAACAACTGTATCCACGGACTCATTTTTTCATTAGTTAGCTCACGAAAGTTATTATGTTATTATAAATATTAGTTTACAAAGTCTATATATTATCATAATTAACATTATGTGAAAAAATCCCCCTCCTTCCTATATTCTGATCTTAGAAGGCTCACCGACAAGTGAGCGGATTAACTCTATCCACTGTCAGTTACTGAACAGCACCATTCAGTTTGAGGAATGTCAATGAAAATAAACCAACCAAAAAGCAAACTGCACTGAGATGTATATGGATTCACAACTCCGGTACAATCGGATTACCATGGCTCAATCATTATGTTATATGACAATGTAAACGATTCACTTGCTGACATTAACGGCTCCTTTTCCCATAATGTCCTATATCAATATCAATACAACAGTGTTGGCACTTTGTCTTACCACTGCTGAGTCTACTTAATGTTTCTGCTAAATCGAACACTGTATGTGGATTTTTAAAAAAGTCTACTTTAACCTTTTCGTTACAAAAATATTTCTGTTTTCCGTTTATACACGATTGTAGATTATTGTTTCTGTTGGAGTTGCTTGTCCGAACGTTCTGTTACAATTTCCGCTAACTTTATCCGCAGGTTCCAGAAATCATTCTACAACGCCACGACGACTTTCACAGTACAAGCTCAGCCGAAACTGCCACTGGAGACAGCGGGCATGGCAGTGATGAGGACATGTCTAACAGTCTGGAGCATGCAAACTCCTCTGTCATGATGATGGAACACGCCGTGCCCTTAGACCTGTCTTCTGGATCTAGAGAGCTACTGCAAGGGTCAACTAGACTGGGGAAAACATCTCAGCATCCTGTTCAGTTGCAGTCGGCGTTGAAAAATTCTCGAACAAAGGGCAGTAACAGCTCAGTGAGATTTGACCCTCATGTGACAGACATCTACGGCCATAGACTGTCGCTGCGAGGCCACCCACCCCCACCACCACCAGCTCTTATCAACCGCTTCAACAGTGGCAGCAGCAGCAACATTTCCCAACCCACTAGACCATCACAGCTGCAACTACAACCTTTCACCACTTTCCAACAACAACAAACACGCCCTTTGCAAACCGCGAAGCATCGCCAGCCAACGCTGACAACGTCCTATCCCCACCCCCACGGCAAGGCCAGCCTGCCACTGTCACATCGCCCTCCTCAGAGACAAATATCGTTACTCTCGCAGTCGTCATTAGGCGATGATGGTCGAGACGACAGCGACCTCAATACCACTACATCTGGTAGTTACAGTGTGGCGTCCGATGACGTAGCTAGACTAAACAGTTTGGGTGACATCAAGGACATGTATGTGTAAAATCCCTCATAAACAATCACTCATTGTAATGTCTAACATAGCTGTCAGATATCAGGGGACATTCCCTGTTTACTCGATTCATTTAGCTTCATGATCGTCATCACCTTAACCCAGTGAAGATCACTTAATCCTCAGAAGCCTGAATTACTCTTTATGAAACAGTATTGTCATTGAAGTATGACCTTTACTTTAACTTGGAGCACTAAGACACGGCGAGACATTGAAACTGAAGTTTAAATGCATTTCAGACAAATCAGAAAAACTTGCGACTTTACTACTGTGTAGGGTTAATGGTAAACTATGTCTACCGTGGAGTCATTAGAAGCCCAGCTGTGGTTTTCATTGAAAGATGACTTCAAGAAGACTGTCGGAAATTGCTACTTCATAACGGACCGGTACGTTTGTTTTCAATGATGTCATCCAGGACATTAAAGAGTTCACTAGCTTTGTGACATGATCTTGAACATTTCCCACGGTTTTTTCTTGCTTACCGCCATCCATGTTAACCACACACCGGTGGTGTTCATCCTTTGTTGGACAAAAATATGACAGTATATTGGCGCACCCAAACAACGTGGGATAGTAACACCTCGAGTCTTTCTCCATGCAAGACATTACATTTTAATTATCTATGAGAAATGATTGCCTTGTGTTTAATGTAACCTTAAACTGTCTCAGATTTGTCGTTATTTCGACATAGTATCAATTTCACAACTTGCTTTTCTGTAAGATACAGTATTTTACAAGAGACATAAAACATTAATTTTGCTTTGCGCCCCATTTTATTAGGTATGCAACTGTCATTTAATATTTAGTGATGCCCTAAAGAAACTATTAGTCATACCAAATTATAAAACAGAAAGATAGAATTATTTGAGGGGCTGGAATTAGAAGGGATCTAAGTGCCATTTTTTGACGCTTTTGAGAGAGAAGTAAAGAACATCATTTTAATACGGACCAATCGAATTTAATATTTAAATTATTTACGCGAAGAGTTGAAGTCAGCATTGCCAACGTTTATTAATTAAATTTGATTGGTTTATTCTGAAATAAAGTTTCTTTGCTTTTTTTCTCAAAAGCAGTCAACTAGCACGAAGATCCCTTCTAAGCCTAACTCCCTCTTTTCATTCTTCATAATGATAATAAAAATTGAATTTTTATGTATTTGGAGTATGCGGTGTTTTTCCTTAACACGACAGTGTACCAAAATAGAGCAAGCTAATCAAAACATCTATTTTGGGGCGTATACTGTCCTTTGTCCTTTATGAAGCCTATTCGAACAAATTCAAATTATGCTGAGATATCTTTGTGATGATATTTTTGCAAATCGTCAGGTATTTTCCGTATTGTTGTAATTGTGTGCACTTTTGCCTTTTCAAAAAAATGAGGATTGAAAGTTGATCGGCGAAAGGACCAAAACGCATGAAACATTATGTCACAAACACATAATTATCTCGAAAAGTTTTTAACCGATTGGAATGACGCTTATGCGTGATAAAATTTGGTGTGAGAGAACCACCTTCATGACAAAACTTCCAAATCGGCATAATGTCGCCTACAGCAATATGGCAAATACCTCCTGAAATAGTTTGGATGAGTGCACGCCAGCAGATCGTGAATGATTGATGTGCGAAAAAAAAAAATAATTAATCTTTGATCTATGACATTGTGATGTGCAACAGGTAAATTTTCTTCCCCGGCAAAAATGAATCTGAAGGTAAAGTAAACTTGGTCCATTCTCATTTATTAGACATTCACAGACGACACGTGTGGCTTGTAACGCAATTTGTAACATGACATTGACATCCGCTCTAAGTGTCACACTCTGGGGTCGCGCTCGGACAGTTTTCTATATCTTAGCCATCAGTTTGTTGTGTAAAACTGGTACATGAATCCTTTAAATGTCCGATTTGCAAATTTTTTTAGCACGATTACATTTTATTTCATCCATTATTATGTGACAAAATGAGGCACTTCTCACATTTTGATGGTATGGGGATATTGGTATCACCAAATAGGTTATTCAAAACCGTTTCATACGGTAAAAAAATTATTGCTGTAATTTAATTAGCGGAGGAGATATGGCATCTCAAAGACAGGAAGTGACACAACCCTAGTTTTGAGAAAAGCGCTTTTAAAGTTTCAGCTCAGAAATACAAATTGTTGTTGGTGACTCGATTAAAAGTTAATTTTGAGGCATTTATCGTTCTCAACGAGCATTGACATTTGGAAAAAGAATAGTAAAGATGTTAAACCTTTGAAAAATACTGAAAACTCAAAATCGATTAAATTGACCCTATGATGCCTTTTAACGATTTTCTCTAATCGAGTAGTGCCGAGATGCACCTCATTTTGTCAGGCGGCTACACATAATTATGATTTTTGCATTCTTTGTCTTGAGGCTTTTAATGAAACCTGAAATTAATTTATTCTGACTGTTGAACCTTCACCCCAGATTTCATAATTGTTTGAATGGAATAATCTGTTAGCATTATGTGAAGATTTTTCTTTTCGAAATCTGAGCTTTTAGTTATAAACTATCCGCTTTACTTTGCATCGTGACGCAAACAGTTTACTGAGATTTCTAACATGGGGTCTCGTTTTCTGTATGTCATAAAAAAAATTTTTCCTTAAAAAAACAACTAATTAGGAATTGAGAAAGACAAATGAAAAATGAGACAGGAAAGAAAGGAAAGATAAAACCGTTCAGTCCATCACTCCACTATCTCACGGGCAAAGGCCGAGGGCGTGTAAGTCAAGCCGGTTTACGACACCGTGCTCTCCTGTCAGTTCAGTGAACCCATGTGAGCCAATAAAAAGATATGTAAACTAGACGAAATAAATGTCACATGAGGTAGGAGAATGAGTTCATGACTGGCAAAGTCATTTTGGTGCACATGTCTGATTAACGTTTGTAGCATGAGGGGCCAAATAATGTGCTGTTTTATAGGATTTGTGATTATGCTGGATGGATGGATGGATAAGAGGAATGCATAAAAAATGAGGATATAAAACAGATAATCATGTGAGTCAGTGAATAAGAGGATACTTTAACCAATCAATGAATTTATCAGAACAACACTATGATATTACATCTTTATAACAAGGGAGAGAGAGACAGAGAGAGAGAGAGAGACAGAGAGAGAAAGAGGAAAAGTGAAAAAACAGAAGGAGAAGAGAGAGAGGGGGTGGGGGTGCGGGAGAGAGAGAGAGAGAAAGAAAGGGGGAAAAGTGAAAAGGAGAGTGTGAGAGAGAGAGAGAGAGTGAAACAGAGAGAGAGAGAGAGAAGGGAGAGACAGACAGAAAGAAAAAGAGAGCAAGGAAGAGAAAAAGAGAGACAGACAGAATGAAATACATTTTTATATTGTACAGTAAAGCCATTGTACAAAGAACACATTTATTGAACAAACAAAGGTATTCTATTTGTTGTCTATGATACATTCCAACTGTTCAAAAGTATGCTATATTATAATGTTGCTTTGCCATTGCTAATGTTGTGAATACATTGTTTTTTCACGATTCTGCCTGTTGCTATCTTTTGTAAAATTGATTAAATGATCTTGAAATACCATAATAGTTTATTTATTTTTTCCCTCTTGGTATCTCAGTGTTTTTTTTTACGTATCACAGCCATATATGTCTGTTTATTTGATTATTTTTGTTTGTTTGTTATTCACGTGTTTATTTATTTGTCTCTCCCCGAGTGCTTTCTTTTTTTATTTGGGTGTTTTAGTAAATTGTGTGGTTCAAAATACTTGCGGTCCCTTTCCTTCTGAGACATCATTTAAATTGTCTATCTACCTATCTATCTATCTATCTGTCTGTCTGTCTGTCTGTCTGTCTGTCTGTCTGTCTGTCGATCTATCTATCTATCTATCTATCTATCTATCTAGCTATCTATCTATCTATCTATCTATCTATCTATCTATCTATCTATCTATCTATCTATCTATCTATCTATCTATCTATCTATCTATCTATCTATCTATCTATCTATCTATCTATCTGTCTATATATGTTGCCTGTCTGCCTGTCTGTTTGTCTGTCCGTCCATCCACTGTCTGTCTGTTTCCATCTACCCGCTAACCTATCTGCCTGTCAGTTTCATGTTTATATGTTTATGTTTGTGCCTATGCACATATATTTTTTTTTTTACCATCTTTTTATTTCTTCTTTTCTTCTTTCCCCATTTATTTTTCATTCTCTTAACTTCATCCTTTTAAACCACATTCATTTTGCTGACCACAAAACGGTGTGACATATTAGTTCAAAAAACCCTCTCCTAAATCAAAACTTTCAACTTACACGAAATTCCCCATCACAACCACAATCAGCCCTAAACCCCTTGATACTCGTCTCCCTTAAACTCGATCCGTGTAAATCTGATCGCTTTCCAGGCCCCCTGACAATCTGTAGTAAAATCAAACATTAACGCTTTAATGATCAACCATGAAAATACCCACTTGCCCGAGGATAGGAAACATGGGCCTTTGAAATCCCTGCCAAGTGCTCGAGGCCTCGGAGTTTGTCACTGAATAATTAACACATGAGAAATGTCTCTTAGTTTGTTTGTTGTTTTTTTCCTCGTTTCTTGTTATCTCTTCCGGAGATCTTGTTTGATGTTGCAGATCTCCGAGGGACATTGATGTTTGCCTTAATCTGTAAATTTGTGTTTTCGTGAGAGTTTTTGCCTCTTTATGGCGAAACGTATTGATGGCGTTAACAGTTAACCCGTTAAGGAAAGTGCCCTCTTTGTCTTCATACTGTCCAAGAACTGTAAGTTTGTTCATCATCTCACCTAAAGTCTTTTTATAGAGTACAATAATATCTCTGCATTGAATCCTAAATCTTCATGGACCGTCGCAAAAGAGACAAGGACTATTATGTCACTTAATTTTCTGTGACGTATGATTAAAAAAGGCAAATGTCAGTAGACTACTTGCAATGTCGTACAGAAGTCAGTAAGAGCCACCATATCAACATACATACAGGAGAAGATTTGGGACAATAGGATTAAGAACACAAAACTTTTCTCGTACATTACTGATTTTACCAATTTCAGGTCCCTTTAAAACTTCCCATTGTTTGAACGAAACAAAACAAAATACATGTGAGGGAAATGTGTGGTTTTCTTCAGAATGGTATTCAAGGCCCTCAGTAGCTACTGCTGAATACACATCGAAGGTTATATCACAGGGGCTGTTAGGACTGTAAATGCCATAAAATCTGTTGTCCATTTGCACCAAAATGCTACAGGGGCAAAAAGCGTAAGCCAGATAAAAAAAAAACAACTCTTCATTGTGTAACTTTCATTGGTGCATGAACTTAAAATGGCCTTTGTAGGGCGAGTTCATGCAACAGTAATAGTTACACAATGGCTTTCAGTAAGATTACAAATGCGTCGAGCTCCATTTCGTGCGTGAGGAATAAACTGCATAGAAATACTGGTAAGGGCTGAACATCTTTCTTTTAGGAGCAAATCGCTGCTCTAGGCTTTAACACCTCAAAATAATAGCACGGGTCGATCCACGCCTATAAATAAGTGAGCTGTGTCTCGGGGAGAAAAGATGTGGATGAGTGGGTTTGGAGTGATTTGGATGGAGGGGGTGGAACGGGGGTGGGGGAGGGTGGGGGGAGAGAGGGGGTCAGGATACTGGATCTGCATGACAAAAACCTTGATCTCCTTGTGTGGTCAGCAAGATGTTTAACACCCGAATTCTATCCGGTGGTCAGTGATCAGACATATCCGTGGAAGATGAGAAAGACACCTGAAAAAGTGTTTAAAAAGGACTACAATGATAGGAAGAAAATAGAGGAAGAGAAGGTGAGGGCAAAAAACAACAAAACTAAACGAGTAAAGCAAGTGGATAATAATTATATGATTAAGTAAATTCTAATTAGGTCATTACTAGCATTAAAGAAAGCTGGCAGGTTATGCACACAGCATCTGGCATCCATGGGCTTCAGGCTTCAGGCAGTCGTGTGGATTCCATTCATATTGTTGTAAAAATGATTTAGTATTACATTCTAAAAGTGTTGAATCCTATAGTAATGGCAGAAACACACATTTTCCCTTATTTAATACCGCATCCACAACAAACGAATCTCCTGCGATTGTTTTTGCGCAGATTGCAACGCCACTTTGTCTACAATAATTATCAATTGTTATGTACATAAACTGATAACTAAGATGAAGATGTCTATCTAATCTTTCGAAAGGTCACCAGCATCCCAGTCAGTAACTCTACGGAAATTCAATAGGTGGGATTGACATCAAGTTTGCATATTGGAATGACGTCCTTCCTAGGTGGATCTGCTGGTTACGCCGTCACACCGTCGTCGGTTTGATGTAGGGAACCAGGCCCTATAGCAATACTACCAGTCCTAAGGAAATCTACGTCGGACTGACATAGGGTGCTGGCTGGAATGACCTGATGAACTAGAAAAACAAATGATTAAATACAAACCCAACAAAAATAAATGAATAAATAAATAAATAAATAAATAGATAAATAAGCTCCTTGATAAATAAATTTACTCTGATTTACCTTACAAATTTAGAGAAAAAAAAGTACTAAATAACAATATCAACCTGGAAACAAAAATGAATGTTAAAGCTAAATGTAGGGGACACTTTCCATTACTGTTGCCTGCGATGTAAACTCTCTTTCATCCCATCAACTCAAATTCCACTATTCTCAGGCACAAACCTGTCTCAAACAGGTGACAGATTTCGGACGTTACATTCCGAGGATTTCTTGCTGCGTGACGTTTGTGTCAAAGTCTCTGGTAGGAGTGTGAAAACTTTAACCAGCTGAACAATACAGGCTGTGAAACCAATCCAGCCATGCTTGGCGTATCAGCTATCTTCTCTAATACAAAATGGCAAGGCTCTAAACAGGACAGATAGAAAGGAATAACTGGATAGCACAACAGCGAAATCTTCCTAGTTTCCAAACGCTTACAAAATCACTGCCAGTGTTTCAATTGTCCATCTACGAGAAGACAAGTTGACACCGTCTTGACATCAGTGATATGGTAATTGTAAGGCTACTAAATGCCATGGAATGTGACCATTTGACAGCCTGAGGATGACCACCAGAGTTTGCTCCTCATTCGGACAATGATACAGAAGTAAATGGAGAGGTGAATATGACCCTGGTGTCCCAAAGAGGAGGAAAGTGACCTTTTCGGCAAGTGTTTTTAAGACTTTATACTTGCAGCTAGACAAAATCTTAGGAGTTTGGTAGAAAAACAAGGCGGCCTTAGCAGCAGAATGTTTTAAAACCTTACCTTGCATGACAAAAGTAGACTTAGGAATTCAGTAGAAGGCCAATGTGACCTTTCCGGTAGAGTGTCTTTAACGCTTTACTTCATATGACGGGCCAGATTAGGCATCTGAAGTCTTCGGTATTACTGTATTGCTCCTTTCCGAGCTATCGCTGACTTAACACAACAATTAACTGTTCCGCTTCCAAATGTATATTATATTGCGCTGATATGTGTTAATTTTTTTGTTTGTTCATATTTTTATTTGTTTAATTTATTTATCTTGTTACATTATTTGTCTTGATGAAGATAAATATACCGACAGCTTGATGCGTCTTTCCTTTTCCTTTGAGTTTGATTGTATCGGTTCTGTATTATTTCTTGTGCAAGGCTTTGCTATAGTATTATAATGTTTCCTTTTTGTCACATTTTGACTTTGCTTCAAACGTTGCTGCGACCCCCCATATATTCCTGTGTTGTTGTTTCTTTTTAATTTTATTTTAGAATATATTGTCAATATACTGCGATGTGCAGCTCACAGTAATAATGAATCAAATGGAAACCCATGCAGTTTGATAGAGTTTAAAAAGATTTGTTTATCTTTCACAGTTTAAGCAAAAATGCCCAGTTTTCTTGCACTGTCATCAAGAGCCAAGACATTGAAACATAAAATGTGGTCAGTGCCATAGAATCCCCACCACATCTTGTCACTTTTCGCAGAGAAACTCTGCGTTACGGTGTAGCCACGCTTTGTTTAACCATAATACTATTCCTACGGGTATAAAGCAGCACTTAAAGCGGGCGAGACAAATTTATGCTAACATAATCTGTCAGGGTTTATGACGATCTGTCTTTATTGCGTGGCTGTAACGCTGAATTGTCAACCGTGCAGGAAAAGGGAGGAGAGCAAGTTTAGAAAAACTAGTAAGTGGGTCATTCTTCGGATGGCAAAAGACAAAAGACACCACTTCAAACCGAAAGGTGTGCATCAAAAGATGCGTTATCACAGATGTCGATATGTGGACGGTTCATCTATAGAATTCAGAGAGTTATAGACAGGTGCACACGGTGTGCAATGATAGTCACTGAGAAATGTGCAGGAAATGACGACATCATGGGCTCACGCGTTTGTATTATGAACAAACAAAAAAAGGGGGGGGGGGGGTGGGCAATGGGATAAAATCAGCGACACCAAGCCAACTTTAAAACAATACTTCTCCATCATTTCAAGTCTCCAAATGGTAAAAAAAAAAAATCTTCTGCAAGGCGAAAGGAAGATATCTTCTACATTTCACGCAAATCCGAGCTGTTTTGGCGGCAGTAGATCTTGTTAAAAAACGCGCATTTTTAAAAAATAATAGATGCACGTGAAGCCGACAATGGTGTGGACTCAAGAGCTCTTTGGGCAGCGAAGTTTGTATCCGGTCAATGCCTTATTCAAGTGACCCGACACATCAGGTTCAAAGTAATATAAAATACTGTCCAATAAACAGGCTGTAGGCAATTAATCGATGACTTAGATATGGATGGTGGCCAAAGTAATATAACGACTACAATACTGCCATGCTACGGAAATTGGCTGCATGCGCATCTGAAGACCAAATTCACTTTCTAATATCATTCAATAGAATGAAAATTAAAACTCTAGCTGGGTTATAAAGCTGAACGATTAATAGTTTCTTTCAGTCATTACACAATGGAAAATGAATGAAGTTAATAAAGGAGGAGGCAACACGATATAATATGTTTTTTGTGTGCTTCCTGTACACCTGCATTTTGTGGCGTATACGGTGTTTCTCTAGAACACAGCAGAATACACTTATAAGTCAGTTATACACTCTCGAATCTTTATTTCAGACAGTCATAACACTGGCATAATAATTTAATATAACAACATTATCCCAGCACAGACATGTAGACATGATGGTCACTTAGCAAAATGCAACATTTTGCAAGGAAATTAATTTATCCGTTTGTGAAATGTTGTGTCTGTGATCAGGGAAGTGGTAGACGATATTGTTCATCTTAAATAAGGCATGCATATGGGTATAATATAGTGTTTCTCAATCAATTGTCACCCAAAGGTTCTATAAATAAATTATTCTACTTTATTGCTTTTTTTTTTTTCGCTCATGTTTTGAACATCAAATCTGAAATCTGTTTGCATTAATTCTGCATTTTTTTCTGTAATAAAGCAAACAGTTACTATGGAAGCCAAAAAAAACAATGTTTTATGTTTTGAACATCAAATCTAAACTCCGTTTATAGTAATTGCGTACATTTTTTTCGGTAATAAAGCAAACGAATACTAGTAGAAGGCAAAAAGAACCCCCCAAAAAATTGTTTTAGAAGTGTCCAGTTTTGTGACGGAAAAGGAAACGGGCACTATAAAGTTTGAGTTTTAGTTTTATATAATGACTCGTCGGTACGACATCAGCCATTTTGCGCTTTCCACCGTTTTGGGGTATCCTACTGTAGCTCTATTCTTAGAACTTGATCACTTAAAATTTCAAAGATAAAAATTATAACGGAACAATTTTCCGTGTAAAATTGCTTTATGTGTAAAGTTCTTAAAATGTGGCGCTAAAGAGAGAAAAAGTAGACCCGGAATAGAAACATATAGTTACATTCTCAGACCACGACGACACCCCGCTTGATGTATTTGAAACTTAATCTCAAGTGACAAGGGAATAAGATAGATGTGACAAAAAGGAAAGGCAAACAACGCCTCTCCAAAATGGTGTGCACTGTGACATTTTCTGGGTCTCATTAACTCTGAACGGACATCCATGTTTTGTACAAATAATACCAGTAGTCAGCCAAACGCTGCCTTCGGCATATAGGAACAGAACATATCTGCTCTCATGCAACCGGCGAAAGTTTACCTTCCCAATGTAACATGATCTCGCAACTTTCACGACACCATGATAGAGTTAATTAACCCTGTTCGGGCAAGTCCGTCGGTAGAATCGGTCAATATAAGAAGAAAAACGTGACAAATGTGTACAGGGTTAAGGATTTAATGGGCCCTAGCAATGACAGGTTCAGGTATTGGATTTGCTCAAGAAAAGAAAGGAAGTGGTTCGCAAACAGTTTCGTTTTCTTCAGGTCTGTATCATTTCTTGTACCTACGAAAATGTCGTATTTGCTTTCATAGATACATAGATAGTGAAAGGACCATATGGCAGAGGTTCTCAGACTATTTCAAGTCGACCCTCTTCGAAGTTACAAAATACGTATTATGGTTTCTTGCATCACATCGCAAGTCTCTTCACAACATTTTTATTAGGAAAAGGTTCTGTCCTGGAACTTTATTTTTTTTTTTTCCTCGAAAGGTTCAGTCTGCTCTCGCATCTGACTTCACAACCAAAGCATTTTAATAGAATTATGGGATGCCTTGAAGTTAGACCAGTGTTGTCTATCTCCAAGAAGCAAAAATTAATCTGGCATATTGGAGTTGTAGGACTTGGACCATCATTCATTTGATATTCAAACCCTCTGAACACCGTGGTGTTCATAACTCGAAAATGACCCAAACTGGACTTAGATCAGTGTGCTGTTCTCAGTGGCTCAACTGACGTATTTTAGCTCAGGACAGTAGGACTGGTGCCAGCATTCATATGCTTTATGTCAGAAGGCATCAGAATCTAAGAGTTTGCTCCTGAAATATGCGATGTAAAAATGTGAATCCAGTACTTCTCAAAGGGACGTTTCTCCACTGCCGCTAAACATTACCCAATGTAATTACCTAATACGTTTGTCCAACTTCATTGTTCAGGGCGAGAGTTGCTCTCTTTCGATCAGGGAACAGAGATATCGCAAAATTTGACGTCCAACCAGAAGGTAGCAATTGCTTAGTATTTGTTCAAGGGTGGTAAAATCCCCCCGTATTTGCAGAACGTTTACCGTAACGGAAGTTAGGGTGGACGCCAGCGCAAAGAGAAGCAGGCGGAGGCTGGAATGAGGGGGTAAACATTTGTTTTGGGTGAAATTTTGCGATGATTTTTCGAGAGCTTTGTCGGTGATAGCTGGCGGACTTTGATAGCCCGAGTCGTGTGTTAGTTGAGGACCAACACGAGTGGAGAAAATATAGAGTATCGTCCGGGGGGAAACAGATCGATTCAAATAGATTTGTCGACTGCTTTCCTTGATTTTGTGACATTAGGTAATGTAAAGTCTGAATTGGTCACAGCAGAAAGGTCATACTAAGAAAGTCACCCATTTCTCGTTAGCTGTTCCCACGACATTTAGTGAAGTCATTTACATTGGAAAGTCCTACGTGTCAAACAGCGCCCAATGTTAGAGAGTGACCCAGAAAAGAACTCAAACAGTGGTCATTCCTGATCTAATTAGGCTTGCATAATTCTCACCCTGAAAATCGTAAATCAGAGACATGGGACTTAAAATCGTCGGTTCAATGGAGGAAGTGATTTCTCCGTGTTCACAAAGAAGGAAGTATTCACCTGTTGCACTGAACTGACGAAATGGTCTTTCAAAACGTTCAGTTTTCATACCCTAAAACGTCCAGATACGGCAGGTATCATATTGGACCTTGAATGGCACAGACAGCTGATGGCAGACAAGAAATGCACACCCATAATTTCCTATATTTCTTAGTAAATTTGGGAAGACCCTGTGGCACTAAGACACAGTCAGCTTCTGCTACTATTTCCTGGGTGTATAGTTTGCTGGCAGCAACTGGCTGTGACTCTCCGGGCCTAGCATGATATCGCCATGTCGAAGAGAAGAACCAAGCCTAAGGTGGGACTAGAAGTAGGTGCGTTCTTAACCAAAGAGCAGCATCAAGGTTGTTAGTATTGATATTGCTCAGTTACAGTTTAATAGATTACTTAAACATGTATTGGCCCGGCGTTCCATACTTCAGAAATGAGGTCATTGATAGTTAATGATATGAATGGCATGTCTGTGATGAACAAGGAGCAGAAAAAGTATTATTGTTACAATAGCGCTCACCACTAGTTTTAACTCCTTTTTTTTTTCAAAACAACAACATTTGAGTGAGACCCTTGTAAAAGAAAGAACCATCGTTATATTATTCATGTTGAAGTATGTCTAAAAAAAGACATTATTCTGACCATTTTTGTTTTACTATGGTGCTGAAACCCTTACAAACTGTTGAAACATTTTTGTTTTATAAACTGTGTTTTCACAGAATCGCCCTTTTAAGAACTTGAAGGAACTGAACTACAAACATCTGACAGTCAATGTTTCATCATACTAGAAGACAGTAAACTGTTTCATTTAAAGGTTTCGTGAGCAATAAAAGAGAAATACAACAGTATCGATATTGCCAGCGAAAGTCTAGCTGACCAAGGGTGAGGTGGCCTTTATGTTTCATGTGATTTTCAGAGCAAACAAAGCGGTATTTAATCAGGATTGGTACCTGCCCAAGCTCCAGGATCGGGTTGCAGGTATGTGAAAATAGAAGGCCTTGTGCCGTTTAAAGTGTTACACAAAGGGAAACAGTCCGCCGGTTCATGGAGGGACGCCAGGGCATGTTGGATGCCACGTCCAAAACAGATTCTTTCTCTGATAAATTAAGGGGGGGGGGGAGGATATAATCTTAATCGTGAAGAAAGAGGTGTAACTTCTTTGAAGGAAGATTACTTTGAGGTTTGTCATGTTTTCAAAACTGGAATTTTGTCGTTATGTCAGCAAATCGCAATGGCCAACATTTGATAGTGTACAAAAGTGCAGTGCAGATGGTAGTCGTCTCTGCAGAGGTAACATGGGTAAAATTAAAAGTGAAAAGCGGAGATGCAAGCAAAGACAAACCACCAAGTGGTTTAAGATGAAATTACCTTTAGCAGTGGGGTGGTTGGTAAGCGCCTCTGCTTCTGGTAAGGTTTCCTTCTGTCCTATCATTCTGCTATATTCTATTTATCATCTTGCTTTTTCCTAGAACAATAATTATTATAGCTGCTAGCGCGTCGACGTGGTTTCTCTCATTCAACACCTTAAACAGAATTTCAAGTTGAGGAGGGACTGGGACGATGTCGACAGCCAATGAAACGATGAATCATTTTTTTAGTTGCTTGCTTTTCATAAACCGAACCCTTCAGTGATGTGTGGAGTTGTACTTGAACTCAGCTGTTTTTCTTTAATAAGCGTTTATTTCGTCTGTCATACGTGGACTTGGGAATTATGTACTATCTAATTGCCACATGTGACGATTTTAATTTAAACCATCTCTCTTCATTCTGAAAGGATGCTCTTGTCTACGGATTTTTGTGTGCGCGCGTGTGCATGTGTGTGTGTGTGTGTGTGAGAGAGAGAGAGAGAGAGAGAGAGAGAGAGAGAGAGAGAGAGAGAGAGAGAGAGAGAGAGAGAGAGACAGAGAGAGAGAGAGAGAGAGAGTGAGATGGGACAGGCGGTTGATTCCATTGTTGTAGTTTCCACACGATTTACACGGCATGGTGCCACGATTTTTGTTGCTAATGTTTACACGATATCTTTTGTTTTTTAAACAACAAACGGTGGTTATCTTTCCGGTATGACAAGCCTGAGCTCAGATCTTTAGTTTGCCAACAGATCTATATTTTTCAGTTGACCCTGGCATTCTCAAGTTTAAAGTCTTAGGCAGCCCCGAGATAATTTGGATATTAAATAACGTGACACTATTTTGTGACCCTGTGTCTTAATTGTGCTCTTATTCCGAATACACTGTACTATTTCAAGGGTCATCCCGAGGACATTCACAAACAGTGACATTAAACCGTTGGTTGTGGGACAGAAATCCATTCTGACATGGAACTTAGTGAAGCAAACACAATTACTCCTGAAGAATCTGCAAAATAACGACAAAAATACAGACCAGTACTACCGACCCTTGGATAGCTCGAAGGTGGTACAGAGCATAACTGATCACACTTTGAGCGTTGACTGTAACTTCAAGACTGAAAGATACAATATCTTGCTCAGAATTCAATGTCCCTGCTGTACTAGAAACAATCACAGCTGTTGCGGTTGGACAAAGCTCTCTTTCCCTCAGAACTTTGATCATTGTATCACGGCACATTATCTATCACAAAAGCTAGCTCTGCCTTATCTCAGTTTCACATTGCACCATGCGGAGAGGATCATCCACTGTCATTCCCAACTTTCTCAGCATTTTCCTAGATTACAAATCCTTTCCCATGTACAAACATTGGAACATCAGTGTCTGAATCTGTGTCGTCTTATCTTGTGTCAGTTTCAGACTTGTATTTGATATGGCATTACAATAAAGGACAGAGACATCAGTAGACAAAAACAGATGTGAAGTGATTTATCATTGTGTCCGCCGATGACCTCTTAACCGCCATCTTCCTCCCTTGTATATGTAAATTTGAGTATTTAAAACAAACAACAAAAACTTTACAGTTCGTAATAAAATTTGTTCCCGCTGAGGTGTTTGTTTGTTTGTTTGATTTTTTTTTATTCCAAGGACAGAGCTGCTCTTCTACCACTCTGCCGTCCTATGAGAAAAGAACGTGTGTGTCTAAAAGAAAATGTCGTGGACGCAAAGGAACATTTTGTTTTGAGCTTTGCTTTATTCTTTGTTGTGGTGGTCAACGGAAACTATTAATTGTTCAAAACTTTTACCCAGATAGGACGATCGAGCATGCTTCACTCTATGTAAAATGACGTTCAAGGCTGTATTTGACGGTGACTGGTGTTTATGATCTTTTTCCATAACACCGCAGTTTTGTACATGAATTACAATGCCTTCTCCCCGACAATTTCTTCCAGTGTAAGGTAGGTATCATAGTAAGCCCTAAAGGTCACTGCCAATTGCTGCCAGCAAAAATGTGCACCAAAGAAATAATGGCAGAAGCTGAGTGTATCTGGCCGAACTTTGTATTATAGGGTTTTTCCGGATCTACTAAGAAAATATAGGAAATTATGATGTTCACCTCTTGTCTGCCAACAGCTGACTGTGTCTGACCTGGCTCAGTATGATATCCCCCTCAACGAAAACCCGGGCATTCACGCTGATTGTTGAGAGCCTCAACATCTCTGTTGAGACATGAAGGTTTAATAAAAGAAACAGAAGAAGAAGGAAAAAAAAAACAGTTTTGTCGAAATTAGAAAGCTCTTGTTCATCCTTTGCCATACCTTCGAGCCTTTTTGTATTATATTTGAAGGTATGGTAGTTAGACTGTTGAAGCGGCCTTTCCCATTTCGTTATTAATTTACACCACGACTGTTCATTATGCGAAAGTCTACTTCCATTACAATCTTGACTTCGCTAAAGGCAAAAGAGAGTGTGCAGGCAATTTCGTTCGGATATGCCGTGTGACAGATGGCCCGAACATTGCATGATCATTATGCCTAGCATCTTAACGATTAATCGTTACGTCTCCACCGACGCGTGACGTGCCAAAGTTATTGGGTGGAAGTCTTTTTTTTTCCGGGAGGTTTGCTGGAGGAGGTGCTAAATGAGTATTATGTTGATGATAATATACTTTGATTATGGGACAAGTGTGAGTTTACCTCTGTGTAAAGTTACTCAGACATTTTAATTTCGTTCGAGATCTGCATAGTAAACTATCGTAAGTGTACTTTTTTGTAAAAAATGGGGATATTTGGCATGCTTGTGGCCTTGACAGCCCACGGGTTGTGTTTTGGGTTGGGAGTTTAATTCTAAAAATTAAGGGCTAAATACTTTTTTTTCTTTCTTGAAAATGCCGCAAGTATTTAAGTCTGATAGAGAAAGTTATTCACCATTTTGTCTCTTGAAATTTTTGTTTCGATAGTTTTCCATCCGGTCCTCCACAGCAAAACTATTGAAATATCCAGGCATTTAAAGACATATTATGTTGCCGGAGCAGCAACAAGACAATAATCAAATAAGTGAGTGACTCATGGCATGAACGAGCTTCAATAACGAGTGCTCAAAGAATCAGAAGTAATACTTTAATCATCCGAATGACACCAGCGTTCCACAGGCAGGTAATAACCCCATTTTTGACAACCAAATCTCGCAAATCAGAGGTCAAACAAAAGCCCTCTCTTATCTCACCGACAACGATCAAGGAATGAGTATGTGGCCAGAATGGCAAATCGTTTAACGCTGGAAGGGATTTGTGTAGGGGTCTTGAAGGACATAATTCTCACACTGATTGTTTCTCGTGGCCAAAGTTGCCGGGTACCCGTCGAGAGCTGCAGCCATTTATAAAGTCTTTGTCATAAAGACAGTAATTAAGTAATAGATGACGCTCGTATTTTCACGATCTTTATCAGCGGTTACCATGGCACGAGCGATGGTATTACGAAGTACCAAGTCTATTATAATCTGGACAGGATTCGCGGGCCAATTCTGAATTTAACAGAAACTGTTCTTTGCTTTTGTAAAGTTGAAAATGATTTTTTATATTTAAATAGTGGCAGTGGCAGAATTAGAAATATTTACTTTCCAGCTGTCCCGATGAAAATGTTTCCACTAATATTAGGTGACATTTAGTGGGTTGGGGATTGGACTGGTTTAGGGTGACAATGAAACATGTATGATAAGGCAGACAATGACACATGTTAGCAAACATCTTTGAGTGTCTGTAAAGCCCGTCTTCCCGTCTTGCTTCTGCCATACGCCGACGTGCAGTTATCACCTTTTACTAGAATAATGCGGAAGGTAATAACACTGTCTGGTGGCCTTAAAAGATCTGTTAAATGTCACGGACTTTTTTCTTTTTAGGTTTGAACAGAGGAGGCTCTAAATGCCACTTAATTTCTCTTTATTGATAAGCAACGCAGGAAATTGTGAGGAATTAAAATGAAAACACCAAAAATCATAATTATTGCTACTTTCTTTGGATAGCTCGTGCAAGCAGATGTAGCACTGCTAATTTCTACAGTGCTTGTAATTGAAAGAAAAGAAAATCTTATCTCTCACGGATAAATAGAACTATGTTCAGGTTGATCGTAAGTAAGCTGTTTTTCTATAATCTCAATGCAACAAGTCCAGAGGAGCTGATTAATGGTAATGATATGTATCTTCTTCGGATGGCACAATAGAATTCAGATATTAATACATCATAACTGCATTGAAACAGGATTATATTTCGGGCATTCTTAACAATTTAATTATGGCAACACCGTATGTGCACAAGTAGTAATCTGCTTCCTGTAAAGGCTAACATTTCCCATAAGTTATCGAACTCCAGAATCGCTTCACTAAGATTATCAGTTTTCAAACTTGACATTTTATCGAAATGTTCTTAAAGGAATGGCAAGCATTGAAGGTATTTGCGTTCTGGTGCAATAAACATTATCCTAATCGCTGGAATTATGCAGTATCTTATGGGCTGGAAAATGCTTTTATTTTTCACTGCATGGACGCAAACATGCTTTAACTAAATAAATATCTTGAAAACCCTTACAGTATTCTATCTCTCTCAGCTCGCAGTAGAATGATATCAGTACCGGTGTCGTGTAGACGAACCCTTACAAACATTACTGTGGCATAGAACGCGCGGAGGGAGTTGTTTAGTATAATTTAATGATTTACTTGAAGTGCATACGAGACTATTAGACTAGATTCAGGATATCAACTGTCAGTTGTAGAATAGCTGATCTGTTTGCACACAGGCATCAGACTGATAACTATCCCTATGGCGAACGACTGCCGGCAAACAGCTGATAACGCCTGTCTGTGAGCTTTGTATTTCTGTATTTTACGATTCTGTTTGATTATTGATTCCATTGTTCTGGTCAGTTCTTTGTTTTTCTCTCCTTTGTGTATGACGTTTGTTCGTGTTTCATACAGGTAGTCTAATCTGTATGTTTGTGATGTGTGTTTATGAAATTATAGGCGGGAGGAAAGTCTTCTTATCTATCTATCTATCTATCTATCTATCTATCTATCTATCTATCTATCTATCTATCTATCTATCTATCTATCTATCTATCTATCTATCTATCTGTCTGTCTGTCTGTCTGTCTGTCTGTCTGTCTGTCTGTCTGTCTGTCTGTCCGTCTATCTATCTATCTATCTATCTATCTATCTATCTATCTATCTATCTATCTATCTATCTATCTGTCTGTCTGTCTGTCTGTCTGTCTGTCTTTCTGTCATTCTGTCTGTCTGTCTGTCTGTCTTTCTGTCATTCTGTCTGTCTGTCTGCCTGTCTGTCCATCTATCTATCTATATCTATCTATCTATCTATCTATCTATCTATCTATCTATCTATCTATCTATCTATCTATCTATCTATCTATCTATCTATCTATCTATCTATCTATCTGTCTGTCTGTCTGTCTGTCTGTCTGTCTGTCTGTCTGTCTGTCTGTCTGTCTGTCATTCTGTCTGTCTTTTATTTATATTTCTACTATTCATCTATGTGTTCATGTCTGTCTTACGTAGAGTTAATTCCCTCCATTCCTCCATGTCTCTGTGCGCCCGCATATTTCTCACAATGTCACACTGACCCGGCAAATGTAAAAAAAAAAAAAAAAGCCCCTTGACACTAAGTAAGTGGCTGGAGTAATAATGAATAGACTCACTCTTCCCTTCCGAGGCAGCAAAATACTTAAGCGTTCATTAGGCTCTCATCTTCGTCTTTAACACTAAAGGACAAGGACATCTACCTTGTCGCATCACCCTAGTGTCAAAATGACCTCCTACAAATGGTCGCAATGACCTCCTACAAATGGTCGCAATGACCTTCCTCAACAGAAAGCGACCTTAGTTCTTGTTTGTTCCAACTTCCACTTTTTGCACAACTAGGAAATTTGACTTTAAACGTTTGCAGCTTTAGTATTATGAGAAGGGATTAGAATAAATTGAAACTATGGAACAGCTTGAGAAGTGCAACAACGCATTTGAAACAAGTGCCAAAGTGTGCATTTGCTACACCTCTTCCACATACTAAAAGATCTCCAGTTTTTTTTTTTCAAAAACTGGAGATAGAACATGCAAGAACTGAGTTCGCTAGAAATCTTTCCTGAAAAAAAAAAGGGGGGGGGGGAGGGGGGGGGGAGATACGCTTGCTTCCTCATGATTACACTTAAATTCATTCTTAAACGTTTCCTGTCTAACAATTATGACTTCAACTCCTGCAGTCCATAATTCTCTCATCTCGAGTCTCGTTCTCTCTTTGTATAAATCCATGGAATTTAATTGCTCAAGAAAACAAAGACAAGAGAGGGGGAATAGACTGAGTTAATACCAATATAGTTATGGACATTTCATCATTCTTGGACGTTTTACTTTGTGCAAATGGGTTATTCGGGCGATTTGTTATTGGACAGAAAATTGTAAGGCCAGGCGTTGTCTCCGCGCTGTCTCAGCCTGAACAATTTGCCTCTTTATTTAAACGATCTCGTTGTCTGACGGAATACTGAAAATTGGTAGCTCTTGATTTCCTTTTCAGATCTCTTGAGTAGACGGTGAAGAGTGGCTCCAATGGCCTAATTACAGCACTCCACCAACGAAGTTGTACAAAATGTTCAAATAGAAAAACGGTCATCCTTATGGTGCATTCATTATCTTGATTATTAATTTCCCAATCGGAGGGCTCGGTATAGAGGAAAGATGACCTGAAATACAGCATGCAGTAATACTAATAAAAAGAGAGGTATGACACAATGCAGACCAGTCAGGAAATTACTCTATTGCTTCAAAATTACAGTCATTTCATCTGTTGGATGATGGTTTTTGTTGCTGGAAGACATTCTGTTCAGCACGGATTTCAGCGTATTGCTATGATAGATCCATACTTGTGATTATAGCTATTTTGCAATGACTGTCTACAGTGAAGACGAGATAACCTACCAAGTGTCTGGAATATGCTTGTTAAAGTTAGATATCGATTGTGTCACTCTGACATCTGACAGAGATCACAGTGACACACTGGGTACCCAGCACCAGTATTTGATTTGTTGTCGTAAAACTAGAACAGTTACTGCAGTGTAACTGGAACTCTTCCATAGCCTATGAAAACATAAACTGGCACGAAAGTAATTGTCACATGTTCTCAGATAGGCAATTCTCATACTAGATCGACCTTATTGGGTCGCCACCGTATTTCAGCCTCTTTCTCCCGCCGGTTGGATATTTGCTAATGTTGTATTAGCACCAAGCCTTTCAAGTTGTAACCGGAAAATGACACCCATTTAACGAAAATTATTGTCAATTATTGGTCAGTTTAATCTCCAGATTAAAGCCCCACAAGAGCATAATTGAAAGATTGTCCGAATTGGATTTTAAAAAAAAAAGAAAAACTAACTAAATGGCAATTTAACAATTTCATTCACTGAGGAAAATTAGAATTTGAAAGTTGTTCGAGTTTTTGTTTGCTTTCGAAAATGAACCACCTTGAAATAGTTGGAAGCAAGTAAACAAAGCAGTAAACATTGATCTGTTTGAAATAGAAGATCCGTTTACTGCTGGCATTGTTACAATCTACAGGTATCGTGTGGTCATGCTGTCGGAGAGAAACAGTTTATCCAGAAAGTTAACATCACGGCACTGGTTTTAAAATTATCTGTCAGTATTGTGGGAAAACGGAAGACTTCACCGGGAGTCGGAGAAAGAATGGCAACATCTGTCTCTTGTCAGTCGTGGGCTAAACAGCTCCACATTTTCTGAGAAGTTTTCAAGCTTAAAACCACTTAAATTTCCCTTTCACACGGCCGAGTTTTCTATTTTTCTGTCTTGAGGACGAGTAGTGAGAGTTTGAATGGATGTGTCTTGTGTGTTTGGATCTCAGATTGGACAGAAAGAACTTCACTGTTGGTCCACAGTTGATGTCTGAGGATGGTGTCCCTCCCATTTCGTGCTCCCCATCAACTGTTAACAATGAAATCCATCTTCAGCGGTAATAATCGACACACAATGCGTCTGGTATCCGGTGTTTATCAGGCCCACAATGCACCTCGCCCAGGAGTGTTTATTGCTAATTCTTCTCACTCCATCAAATCTGGAGTCTATTCTTTCCCGGGCTCCAGCCCCTCCTGTTGTTGTGTTGTTTTCCCCCTGCCTGCCTCTGCTGACCACCAGAAAAGGTCGCACTGCCAGTTTCACACCTTTCACCTCCCCTAGGGAAAACACAGAAAAAGGAACAGGACGCCTGGTCTGAAAGAGCGAATCCGGTATTTAGGATTGATCTTTCAAGCTTAAGTAGCTGAAAGTCAAAGATGTCGCGTGACACTCTGAGGTAATTGGCTCTTCGCCTGGCCAAGCGTCCATTTCCAAGACGGGAAAGATTTAAGCGATTTGCTAATTAAATATCTGGACGCTTCATTTTGCCTAACATGTTCACTGAAGTGATTCAAACATTAATTAACAGGACGCTTCACTAAAAGCGATTAAACCATTACATACTTGTTCGCCTCATTTTGTTTTAATAGCAATGAGTTTTCCTCCTCCTTTATTAACGATCTTCCCAGCAAAGCTATAGTAGAGGCACTCCATAGTGAGCTTACTAGACAGGGTCTCTGGCTATTGCATGAAAATAAATTTCTACGATATTTTTTTTTCTACGTGTTTGGAGCCCAGAGCTTCTACTCTGTAATATCACTGTTTATTTTACCTGTTATGTCAAACAACATGTGAAATATTTATTCATCATACATTTCAAGATTTAGGATGGTAGGCTCATGTAAACAAAATTTTGACAGACTCGACAACTCATGGTTGATTAGACTATGCATATATTCTTTAACACGTTTTTAACCTGTTAAGTATTCTGCATACAATTCAAACTAAGCCTCGTGTATCCTGCCAGACCTCAAAACTATACACCAGGGCAGAAAATATAACCGTTAATTAAAACTGAATCTTTGAATCTGAATGTTGTTAGGTCCGTACTGTTATAGCCATTGGGCGATTAGCTTCAAAAAATGTGATAATACTTATTAATGTTTGAGGGAAGTCCTTAGAAGTTCGTTTTTATTTATATCGAGCTTGGAAGGACACTTTTTGCCTGAGGCAGGCAAGAGATTTCAGAAATATATCGCGCACTTGTTATATAACAACCTAAGAACATTACTGTAAGATTCAGGTACTAGAATATACCAAGAGAGAGAGGCTCACCGTGGCGGACACCTTACTCGGGTAACCTGCCAGTATCTATCACAATGAATAGGTAATTTCGAAAAATTGGTTTCTTACCTCTGTGCAGAAGGTGAAAATGACATACGTTCAGATTTTATCAAATTCGCTCCTTTTCCAATGCATAGATGTTTCCGTTTGCATTCCCTTATAATGAAATATTGACGAATGCACCGAGCTCTACACTTGCCTTGGTCCAGCGAGCAAACTCCTATGGTTTTAAATAATGTCTATTCACGGCATTAGATGCAGTGGAAGAAACACTCTAGAGACACGCGGCTTTGATGTTGGTCACCTGGAAAAACCGTATTGAATCCATAATCATTCCTGATTGTATAGGTCTTTACCGATAAATGTCGTATTTCCAGCGGAAAAACCTGTTTGAAGTTGAAAGTAAATGAATGTCCATTGCCTTGTTGTTATTCTTGTTGTGTGAAGATTATGATTGGGCGTTTGAAGGAGTCCAGTTGTGGCTGTATGAGGGTCACTCATGTGTAAGTGATATTCCCTGATTCACCTGTGGATGCTACGTTTAAGCCTCTAGTGTTCCAGACAAAGATAACGGACTTGATAACTTCTGAGACATAAACATGTTTTAAACACTTGTCATAAAAAATTATTACATACAGATTAGAAATCGTTTCAAAAGCAGGGCTTCGTGCACGTGGTGGAGTGTGTCAAATAATTATACCGAGCAGTAGACACTGGCGGGTCAGTTAGGTGCTTAATGATTGTCAGTGCCTGTAAGGTAGAGTTGGGGAGTGGGGAAGAATTAATGGGCCTGATGAGTAGTGTGATAATACGTCCAAACTGATGTTATAGAAGAGAAGTGGGAGTGGACCGACAGAAGTCAATTGGATAGCTTTAGCGAAAACGTCAACAGTGGTCATGATTTTGACATTGCACGATGTGGAAGGCTGATTTACATGTCATTTCACTGCTATGTGCAGAAAAGGGGGAGCTTGTCGATAAAATAAATAAATAACTGAATGAATAAATAAATAAAGGGATAAATAAATCAATAAAAATAAACGAATAAGTAAAAACACAATATTACACAGCGTAACATGACATAGCACAATGAAAGAGTGAGGAAGTTTACAATGAGGTAGCAGAAAAAGAACTGAAAGCCAACCATGTAAAAATGATAGGAAGTCTGAGCGGAAAAACGGAAAGCGAGAAAGGAAAATGAAAACACAATACAAAAGGGCCAGGGAAAAAAGAGTGAAGGAAAGAAAATAACAAATAATTAATAGGAACAAACAAACAAAAACAAGAAAAATTATAGAATAATGGAAACAAACAGTGGCGGAAGAAAAAGCTAAAGCTAAAGCGAAAGACAGAAAACTTGGGACAGAAGAAAGATAGCATTGTTCATCATTGACAACAATGACATGTCTACAAGAACTCTGCTTGAGAAATTGTTTACCAAACCAGTCCCTATAATTTCTTTGTATTCTCCATACAGTGATAAATTTCTGACCCCAAAGGCTCCCTGCCAGTTAGTATTCAGCCCCCCATGTTTACATCATTAGTGTTATAAATTACGGCAAACAGGCAAGAACCCTTTGTTAATACCTCGCTCAAAACCCATGGGCAATGGAGACCATTGTGAAGAAGACATCACATTTCTTTAGGACGGTGATTTACTACACATGAGCAGGTCTTGGAAAAAAGAGAACCATTTCAGCCAGACCTCAGCTTGTGTTCAAACCGGCCAAGCTCAGCACACAAACACAGGCGGTAAACCTATCATTATAGCCTGGCCTGGAACAAGCCAAGATTTGAAGGCAAGATTATAGATTTGATCCGATAACAATCTTTACACGGAGAAAATCATACGCCACTTTATGTTGCTACCGAACGCGTCCTGTGTCTCCTATGGGAAGGAGCCGAATTGAAGACTGTTACCATTGGGGGGGGGGGGGGGGAGGGGGCCACGCGAGTCCAACGTATAGGGTAACTTTTTGTTTTTTTGGTTGAGTTTTGCTAAAATAAAAACCCCACAGTGCTGATGATACTGAGACAATAATTGTGGTGGGAACTGTGTAGACAGACAATCTCACAGTCTCTCTTGCCTGGATCAAAATCCTTTCATTCTATTGCGTTAGAAAGCAAGGAAGGAAGCGACCGAGCTTCCTGCGTGGTAGTATTATTTGGACCCCCGTGGATCTGGACTGCTCAATCCAAATGTCCTATTACAAAATGGAACTCTCCCTCCCCTCTCCCCCCCCCCCCCCCCCGAAACCTCCAAATCGTTGATTCGGTGCAAGATACCATTGTCTCTATTGCCATAAATAAGGGGTTAATCACTGCTTGTACTGAGCCGACGAAATATTCCATGAAAGATAGACTCCCGCGATCCGGATTTCCTAGAATGAAAAAAAAAAATGGAGTCCCCTTATGAAATTATTATGAACTCCCTCCAGTCCAAATTTCATTAGACATATGGACTCTCCCCCCCCCCCCCCTTTTAAAAATGTTTTTTTACTTGTTTTCTCCTGTCCCACCCGGGGTGAAAACTGTTATGGTATCACCAGAATTTTGACAAGATCTATAGTCACGACAAAGTAAGAACGATTGAGTAATAACTGCATCACAGTTGGTGGTTAGAATAACAATATACATGTTTGTGAGCGCTGTGTCTTTCGATATAGACCCCGTCTCCCAAATAATTATGGCAGATTGTGCACCTAGTGCTCATTGGTACCAGTGATTACGTCTGACGCGTTTAGAGTGCAGAATTATTTCAGTGCTACTGCCGCAAGTTGCCCTCTCAAAATTAATATGAGTAGCAAACTTCCACACCATGTAAGTGAAAATGGTTTCAAAATGGGTAAGTTCATTCGGACAGGAAAGTAGAGAGGACAATCAAATGACCATAATTGCATCTAAGTTTAAGTTTGATTTCAGAGGATTCAAAAGGTTTTGGTCTCTCGGTGGAGACACTACCACTACTATTTCCTGTTGCACCCATTGGTGCTTAGGGCAGCAACAAAGGATCTCCAGCCCTGTCTGTCCTGGGCCATCTTTGCGAGAGTTCCCCATGAGTGATTGGAGGATTTTATCTCTGCCTCGATTGTTCTCCGCCAGGTTGCCTTGGGTCTGCCTCGCTTGCGCCGTCCCTCCGGTGTCCACAGAAGTGCTGTTTTGGTTATAGAATTTGCTTCCTTTCGCAGCACGTGTCCAAGCCATCTCCATCGTCTCTTCGTGATGTTGTTGGCTATTTCTTCTTGCTTGCATCGCCTTAGTAGTTCCTAATTAGAAATCTTGTTTGGCCAAAAGATGCGGAGAATCCTACGAAGACATGTGGTGTGGAAGGAAGACAACTTGGCGAGGTCACCTTCTGTCATTCGCCAACACTCTGATCCATACAGGAGTGTGGATAGGACACAGCTTTGGTACAGTCTGATCTTGGTGTTGGTGCCGTATTGTGTCGATTTCCAGATGTTGCTCATACACGGAGACACGGTGCAAGCTAAATTTCTCCAGAGAGTATAGATGTATAGAGAGGTTTCACTATTGGTCGATTTGCACTGCTGGACACGGGAGGCGCCACGAAACCATTGTTAGCATGGGGCCGAAAGTAGGTCGCTGCGGTAAACAAAACCGGTTTGTGCATTTCCACGGGGCGTGGGAACTTACAAACGGCTCGAAATAGTTTCAGTCAGCCCAAAAATATGGACAAACCATGGTAAACAGATATGCACACTATCTTTGGTGAAGACGGCCTCTTTCAATTCTTCAATTTCATGTTTACCGCAGCGACCTAGTTTCGCGAGTTGGCGGAAGTGAACCCTCTCTATACATCTATACTCTGATTTCTCTCAATATTTTGCGCAAAGTATGTCAAAATGGTGTTGATCAGTGCCTTGAAGTGTTTGCTAACATTTTGCGCAGCGTGTGCAGACTGCCACGTTTGGAAGACCTGCCATGTTTGGGAGGCCTGACAGATTGGGAGTCCTACTTTTATCTGAACCTCTTTTCGTTGTATGGCCTCTCATTGAAGTAAATATTTAAATTTGCTATCATTGACTGAAACTCCTGTGACTGAAGGCGGAGACTCGCACTGTTTCAGTGAAGAGAGAGCACGACTTCAAAGCAATGATTACAGCTGTGAAAACCTTTGAAGTTACCGATGCCTTTGTTAAAAAGGTGTTCCCGCTGTTAAATTTACCTTGGCTGAGTGAGACAGGAGGTATACAAACAAAAACCCCTCATCAATTCCCCCCCCCCCCTTTGCACTTGGCACGAGAGTAATGAGACCCATAATTATAACCCATTATAGTGTAATGAAAAGTTTCTTGTCTGAAGATGGTAACGAACTAAATTATTGTTTTATTATTTTGCTTTTGTCCATAAATAAATAACATTCCAGTTATCATAAGGGGTTGTTCTCACTTGAAAGGGCATTTCACTGATTCCTATTTTTCATTTTCCGCCTTTTGTAGTCCTTACGAGTTTCCTAGGCCGTGGCTTCTTTCTCTAACTGAGCTCAATTTACAGTTAAACTGTATCCCTACTCAAGCTGATCGCCAGTTAAAGGATCAGCGTGTGTTTTTTTGAGTGGCAGTGATGCCTCCGTCTCATCTGACAAACAGAATCGATTCACAACAATATACACTTGTAAATCGGCACAGAAAAAAGCATTTCATGGTCATAAAAAAATTAGTATTTTCAGTTTACAAAAATACAAAAATGACTAGGAAATTTCACCTGAATCTTTTCAGTGCTTAGTTTTCACTTTGATAGTTCAACAGAGAAACTCGGTTTTACAGAATGAAGCTTACTACTACTAAAGAAAATGCAAGTACTTCATTGTTTGAACAGTGGATTTCGCACAAGTGCCATTTTGAAGAAAGCATGATCCTCTTATTTTTGCTGACGATAGAAAACTAACGTTTTTATAGTAAAATCTCAAGAACGATGGAACACACAGCTGTAGTGAGAAATCTAATCCTTCAAAGTCCTCAATAAACCATCCAAAACTACTAAAAAATATGGTCTGGTTATGATCCTTTCAACTCGGGTAACAAGAGCTCAACAGAAAGGGGATTAAAAAAATGATAATAATACAAAAAAGAAAAAGCTTCTTTGCTCTTGGATACCTGTGGACAATGTTTAATACAGTCTCACGAGGACAGCATCACGCTGTGTCCACCGAGTCCATCAAATCTCAAGACTTTTCGGCCCATTTGTTCCTCGGGGGCGTGTCATTGTATTCCGTCGGGGCTCTCGGGCGAACGTCTCTTGAAAAGCTCATGTTTTCCCCCATTATAAAACGTTATTGTGTGTAGATTTGAACCGAATGCCGAGAATCGTAGGTTTTTTAGTAATTGGTTTGAGGGGGCGCGCGTATTGACAATTGTCCAACGCGTAAATTGTTCTGGGGTTGGAAATGTCACACACTTGTGTTGACTCGGGTTTTCTGGTCATTTGGCTATGTTTTCCATTTTGAAGACTTTGTTAAGGATTTTCATTCATTGAGTTGATTCAATAATACGCCAGTTTATAGAGCTGTGTGAACTTAATCATCGGTTGGGGGCGACTTTATTCAGGGCGTTCATCGCTCTAGTGAAGAAAAGAGGGGTTTCAGTGGTTGAAGAGGTCATCTGAGCGCCGTGTCCAGGCAAAGGATGAAGAGGCTTTATACTCTTTGTGTATGTTTTTTTATTTTTTATTTGGGGCCATCCATAAAGCAACGTACACCTGGTTTTCATACCCCCCCCCCTTCTCTCCTGCGTCCGTTTTTCATACCGTTGGCGTCAGCCCCCCCCCCTCCCACTGTTAGTGTATGAACATACGAACATTCGAATAATGAAGGTCCATGTTATGTCTTTGAGGTTTTAATACTTCTATGTGACATTTAAAAAAAAAATATTTTTCGGGAAACAGAGCCAGTATTCGACACTAACCCCAGAATCTTTTGGTTGAACACAACAACAAAAAAGTATATAAAATGAAACTTCTCAATTCCTTACCATAATTGACCTGCGCTCACAAGACGCCCCCTCCTCCCAGATATGCTTTTTGTACACTGGGATCAACCATCCTTCCCCCACCAAGCGTACGTATTTTATAGATGGCCCCTGTTTGCGGGAACTTTACTATAGGCCTGACATTGGTGTTTGATACAATACGTCATAGTCAGGGCATTTTTCTGCTTTTCCGAGCACATGGGACCCCCGATGGACACATGAAAAGACATAAAACCCGAATTTTATTCTTCAAGGTTGATTTCTTTAATGTATTTTGTTTGTTCCTCAAACTTCCCAGTGTATGGTAATTATGTATATTTGTCTTTTAGCGTTATGGTTTAGACATTGTGAATAAAAAGACGGGCGAGTGAGGGAAGCGTCGACAGTATGCAAATAACGAAGGTTTTGTCTTGGGAATCTGCTAGTCTTTACCAGATAAAATACATTCTGATGGTTTGATCTGTTGGTGGACAAAAATTTATTGTGAACTCATTAGTTTGCCAACTAAATGTCAACAGAACGGAGGGACGAATATGGTTAAAACATGTGTGTTTAAATAGCAATTTTCAGACAAAAATATGCGAACAATTTATCCGTGTTCCTGGAGCTAGGGTTATACACAGAATCACTTAGAATGGTTCATTTTGGGAAGAGTAGCTTAAGGTATGAAAGCTTAATCATGATGACAATTATTTTTCTCATGTTTGGTGGGCTCTGTCTTGTCTTACAGTTTCACATTACTTTGTTTTTTCCCCTCATACAGAATGATCACTTCCATGCTCTTGGTTACCCATTCTGAAGATTTGAGCACCGGTTTAACGGCTCCACGTTGCACCATTTGTTTTTCGGTACTTTGCCTGAGCTTGATTCTCAGAACTTCATCAGGTAAAATTTCACTTTAAAACCTTGCAGGAAAATGCCGGTGTAAAATCGGTTTAAGTGGACGGTTAAAAAGTGCATACTTTATTCATCGCGAGTTATAACGGTGCCGGGGATTTCAACATCCCCGAATTAAATTTTCTCTGTTCTTTCAAACCCCCAAGCCAACTTCAGTAAGGATTAGACCCGGGTAAGGTGTAACTCTGAAATGTGAACACAGACGTCCATTCTCCAACAGTGCAGCCTGCGGACTTCCTCTGCCAGGTTGTATAATGTTGCTGTTATCTTTTCCCTCAGATCCCACCATTGTCTGCGATGGATGGACAGATAGGTGAACGGTCCAATAGTCACAGGTCAAGTTTGACTGAGTTACATCATTAATTTATCCTTACAGTCTCTGGTAACTTTTCTCTTCCCAGGACAACTTTATTTTCCTCACCTCCCTGGTTCAATACTGACTAAATCTTTCATTTCATCGCCCTTATGTTTCCAGTCTGTTGTATTTTGGATCCGTTGTGTAGATCTAGCTTATTTAAAGAGCATTACGGATTTTAATGTAGGTTAGACAAATAATACAGAATGGGCGATAGTTAGGCAGACAGACAGACATACAGACAGGCTGCCAGACGACAAACAGACAGACAGACACACAGACAGTCAGACCAACGGACAGATAAATAGACTAAATGGCCAGATATATCAACTAGACGGCCACATAGATAGATAGATAGATAGATAGATAGATAGATAGATAGATAGATAGATAGATAGATAGATAGATAGATAGAATGACAGACTGACAGACAGACAGACTGACAAACAGACAGATAGACAGACAGTCAGACCAAGAGACAGACAGACAGACCAGACGGCCAGACAGATAGATTAACACCTGGTCCCCAAGTTCTCTTAAGATCAACTTTATCATTTCATCATAGTGCAAGTCTCACCAACATCAGCCTCCCACAGCGAGATTACCTCAGTAATCAAACCTTTCCCAGAAGTTGTCAAACTCTCCCGCAGAGACCACTTGATTTCTGCGTCACCGGTCAGTTTTATAACGTGATTTACGACAGGAAAATCGCCGCCGACAAATTCAGTCCCTCTCGCCATCAAAGCTGGACAAGTAACGGGGGGATAATCAAATCCAGGGAGCGCTGCAAACAAGAGTCTAATGACCCCCAGTGTAGCTGTCACGGCCAGTTTCCTGTCTGACCCCAAGATGGCAAGGACTGATGGGTTAAGGGACGTCCACCCTTCGCTGTGTCCATAAAATTGGATGGAAGTGAAAAAGATGTAATGTTATGCTTGTAAAGGCAACAGAACAGTGACCCCAGCCTTCGTCCTCTTACTTTAGTTTTATCTACTGTGAGCGTACACAAATTCCCAGTTGCGGTGTCCACGTTCAAATGGCTCCCAATCACTTGAAGCCGTTCTTCATTTTTCATGTCTGCGGAAACAGAAAACACGGATATTTTCCTAGCCGTAAGCTACATTATGGCAGGAATTGTTCGTTGCCTATGAAGGACATTAAGGGAGATGAAAGTCAAGTAAATCAAAATAAAACAAAAACGAACTTTGTATAATATAATATTATGTTCGTAAAGTTACAGTCACGACTCCCAGAAATAGATTTTATTTGCGACAGTATTTAAGACAGGCAAAAATTGATTCTGTTCGTAGTTTAACACGGTGTGGCTATTGCCTGAGAGATAACATGGGGCTTTGAAATTGCTGGAAAATGCCTGTTTAATTAGCTAACCAAGTAACGTAATACATTACCGCCTCGTGGCCTATCTCTAAATCAGACATAATTCTCATGGTTCAAGGTAGGGTCATATTATTATTATGAACAATTTGAGATCATTCACGCCCCTGCCCTCTCAGACTTGTAGAACTTTATCAGTGTAAAATCAGTCTAGCTTTCCGGTTCAGTGTCCTGGTCTCTTATATGATTTAGATTGGGTTATAGAGTTCGCTATCTATCTCTGCCTAGGTACAGCTTAGATTTTCTCTTTTCTGTAAGAGGTTGTAACGGCTAATGCCAGTGTTTGTAGAACCACCAAGGTTTCCTTGACATTCCCTACGGTTTCAAGCGGGTTACCTCGGAGTACATCTACGAATCGCAACCTTAGGTCTTGTTAACTCTGTTTTATTTCCAGTTTCTGAAAAATAAAAAAAAACTGGAGGTCTTTCCGTATGTAAAGGGGGTATAACAAACGCATACTTTGACACTTGTATAAAATGCGTTGTGGCACTTAGCAAGCAGTTTCACAGCTGCAATTTATTCTAAGTCTTTATCTTAATACTAAAGCCGCAAACGTTTAATGTCGAATTTCTCAGTTGTGCGAAACGGGAATTGGTACAAACAAGAGCCAATGTCGCGCTTTGCTAATTTAATAATAAGATAAAATATATATATATATATATATTTTCTGTCATTTCTGTTTTCACACCCTCCGTGTGTCAAATTTAAAACTTTCGCCCCCTTTCTTCGTCTACTTTATTCTTTCCACCTCCTTCTTCTACCGTCTTCAGAAAAGCCTCCACACCAAAGACGTTTGGCACTCGACCCGCTTTCCGCCACAAAAATTAACCCCCTGCCTGGCTAATTACTCGGTGTCCCCTGATGGGCGTGGGTGTGGGCGTGGCCAGGTCTCATTGTTGCACACAATAGGATGAAGATGGCCCCAGTGTTCCACATACAAGCTAATTATCTGTGTGGAGTATAACTGTACCAGCAGGTGGTCTGAGGGGTGCAAGGCTCGAATAACGAGTGGTTTTGGCAACTGTCGCAAAGTTGGAAGGGGTAGCGCCACAGCGGACGGCCTGGGTGTATTTCTACCCGACAACAGAATCATATAATAGAATACTGCAGAGTGCAGAGGGCAAAAATGCCGGTGAGATTTTTTAGGGCCATGATGGAGTCTGAGTGAAAGCAGAGATTATAGAGGAGTAACTCCTACTCCTCTTCATGTTTTTGGTGAAAGGAAGAGGATAGGCGACTATACCAATGTGTTCGTGGTAGAAAAGGGAGAAATCGGTGGGAAGCCTGGGTTAATAATTATGTTGTTTTTTTTTTATTATTATTCATATCAAATAGTATTATGTTTGTATAATGATATGTCATTATTGTGTTTGTGTAGAAGTGTGCTGATGTATTTAAGCCTTGTATGTTTTGTGCGAAAAAAAAACAACAACAATAATTTGTTAGTTTATTAGAGAGAGAGGTGGCGGAAGGGGGGGGGGGAGGGGGGTGCAGACGGAATTTATATATCCCGAACGGTGTGATGGTATCAGTGTCTACAAGAAAGGTAGATATTGATGCGTTTAAGCCCTTCTCCCATTGGAATAAAACACGAGAAACATCATTATCAGTATGAATATTCTTCCAAATCTCTCTCCCCCCCCCTTCCCAAATCTCACCCCCCCCCTCTCACTCCTGCACACACAGATTCGATATATTCGTGTATAAATGTATTCATTATTCATTCCTTTCTTGAGTTATCTGTGCATATTTCCTGTGTGAATGGCACACTTAAAAACAAACGTATTGCCCAAATTTTGGGATTATGTATGTTTTGAAGCCGACGTAATGAATGCTGTATATAAATGGAGAGGTAAGTCTGCCCCCCCCCCTCCCTCCCCCCACCTTCCTAACCACCACTTTTTTTCGTAGCTGTATCCACATTACAGCGGTATTGTGGGACAGGGTCATTCTGTACTTTCAGAATCTATGTGATACATGAGAAAATAAGCCTATTAGAATATGTTAATCATTAATAAAGATTCGATCACTAGCCATTCTTGGGTGTTTGGGGGCAATATTTCGATTTCCATGGACTAAATTTGTCATATAATATTCATTTTGAGAGGATGAGAGTCTGTTGTGGGGGGGGGGGCGGGGGGAGTAAGGCAGTGGTTGAGACCTCCGGCAAATTGGGCTAAAGAAAAAGTGTGTCCTGTGTTGGAAAGAAAAATTGTCAATTCATTCATAAACATTAACAAACTTGGTTCTTGCAAAAAGCCAGGATGCAGATGAGTAGCTTTTATAAATATCCTGCATAACTCTCAGGGGAAATGAATTTTCCAGGTGAATACATTCTAAAAATTAAACGGAACTTAAGTACACTTCAAAGTTTGAATAGCGAGCATCACTCAAAACTCCGCGTTGCCCGATTTGAGGTGCTTTCGTTTTCTATGACAATAGCAGTTATTAGAGCTGCAGTTACGTGGTGTGACAAGCGTGTCAGGCAGAATGATGAAGTTTTGTGAAGATATTCAAGTTACTCCACGCCCCTGGGCAAGTTATGTGTTGATTCTTCTTCATAATCGTAAACTGACAGACTGAATTACCAGATTATTGACATTTCAATTGCATGGAAACCAAAATATTTGCCGTACTTATAAAGTATACAGGAAGGAATGTACATAATGACTTCTTCAAGAGGAGTAGTCTGGATCATAAAATACTTGTCTCTGACATTGGTCCAACATTCTGAATAGAAAGATAAACGGCCGTTTATCTACTGACTTTTCTATTTCTGAAAGATTCAGTTTTAAAGACTCATTACAAAGAATATTTGACAATATTGGAGCTTCATTAATTCGAGCCCTTCTATTTCTTTGAAATGGAGTAATTCAAGAGACTAACATAACGTATTCCCGACGCAAGTGTTTGAAACAATTAACTTGTCAACTTTGATTGATGCTAAGTCCTCGTGCCTCGACTTTTTCTGCTTTGTTCCCTTTAACCTAATTCTAACCTAGTTAAAATATGTATTTGAAACTGGGTTAGATTAGAAATTATGGTCCCTTTAATTGACTCGTCTGAAGCTTCTGTTTCGTGGGATTTCAAATTGAGCCATTACTGAAGCCTACGAGAAATATTCTGAGAATGAATTTTCTAACGTAAAACCGGTGTCTAGGCTGGGATCCCCTGGTTAGTTAATTGGTAATGGTAGTACGTTTTTTTCTCACAGATTAAATAGACAGTGAACTTTTGCCATGATAATTGCATAAGTATTGATTCAATTATCTGCCCGAATTAGATATCATGAAGATAGGAGTCCAATTACTGAATATCAACCGCGATATAAAGATTATATAATGATTAAAATAAATCAATTTCTTTGTTCATCTAAATACAGTGATTGGAGTGCATGGGGGTTTGGGGACCTTAGTTCTATCTCCATTTTCTGGAAAACTTGAGACCTGTAAATTTTAGTATACGTAGGAGAGGTATAAGAAAAGCACACTTTAAATTGCTATTTGAAAGGCATTGTGGCACTCATCAAGTTGATTTACAGTTCGGATTTACTTTAACTCCTTAATCGTAATACTTAAGCCGCTAAACGTTTAATGTTGAATTTCTCTGCTGTGTGAAAACTGGAGTTGAAACAAGCAAGAACTTAGGTCGCGTTTAATATATTTTAATAGTTTTGAACCTGCTAAAATTTTTTTTAAAAATTAAAAAACACATACAGAAAAAAACAAAGTTTTCATGGTCTGGAAATTTAACACGTTTCCAGTTAAGTCTACCCACTGTGCAGATTTAATAACATCATAATGGTTTACATCTGTCACTTCACTATTAAAGCTGTTCCTTGTCCAGTCTATTTTCGTTGTTGCTGTGGTTGTCTTAACATTACTTTGCATTTATTATAATGGTTGTTGCTGTTAAAAAAAAAAAAAAACCCACAGAAACATTAAGACTATTAGTCAAAGGCAAGGTGAATAAAATGTCAAAAATTATTTATTATCAAATATTCACACGCCAATCAAAACATAACGATACTTCAGGTATAGTCTAGTGGTCTCTCAACGTTCATACATAAACATGAACAAAAATTACATGTATGACATGGATTATCACGCCAATGGGAATTATTGAGTGTAACAACGTATTTATTAACAGGTATTTTGGGCTAAAATTCATTTATGCTGACCACAAATTCATTTCGTTGTGTTTATTTCATATTGTGATATTTAATGACTCATAGAACGCCAGAGCGGTAAGGATTTAACATAGTTGTTTTTTTTTAGTCAGCTGCCTTGAGCTCTGAAGATAACAGACTTGTCCTTATTTCTTTGTTTACAAATGATAGGATCATTTTCGGATGAATGATGACTACAAAACAACAACAACAAAATGTACATGTAATATTGATTTTGTTGCAAGGAGGAAAAACAAACCTGTATCAACATTCATACGATATGGAACAATCAACATCATAATGTGCATCAACTTCTACACATGATGACAATGTCAAACAATAAACAAACAAACATCGGGGCCTACGTTCTTCTTTGTTCTTTCTCCATTTTCTTAAAAATTGGAGATCTTTTAGTATGTACAAAAGGTGTGAGAAATGCACGGGCTAACACTTGTTAAAGTTTAAAAGTCGTTGTGGCATTTGTCAAGCTGTTTCACAGTTATAATTTATTTTATTAACTTTTTATCATAATACTATGGCCACAAATTTTTGACGTCGAATTTCTCACATGTGGAAAAAAACGGAGTTGGAACAAACAAGAACTAACGTTGCACATGTCGAATGGATAGAAAGTTCGGGGGTTTTAGCTCGTCTTAGCATTGTGACTCATCCGGTCACATCGTGGAGTCGCAATTAATTAAATCATTTAGGCATTTTATCTGTGTGAAACATTTTGTGAACATCATGGTAAACTATCGTAAGTGAACTTTTTTTTTTTTTTCAAGATATTAATATTGGCACGCTTGCAGCATTGGCGCCCGCAGAGTGTGTTATGCCTATATTTGGGGTTAACTTCTGAAAACGAATGTGGTTTCTTTCTTTTTTCCTTTTTTAATATCACAACTATTAAGCATGCCCAGTTTTTGCTCCTTTCCAGCCTTTTTTACTCATTTTCTTCCATCCTTCCTCTCTTTTCTCGAAGTTCCCAGGATTTCTTCCTGTCGTCCTTAATCCTTGCTCTACTTCTTTTAACCGTTTCAGACGGACGTACGATAAAAATATCGTAGACGCAGTAGAGCTACATAATATTCTTCAAACCGAGAAATAAGCTCGACTACACACATTCTTCAGATGATTCCAGAAAACGTTTAATTATTTGTCATCGACTATGAAGTCAAGCATCTCAGCTGAATCTCATACGTTTTCATTCTTCAAGCCAAGAATTTAACTCGAATACATATATTGTGCAAAACGATTGCAGTCCGCGTCTAATTTCTCTTCGACTGTGAAGTCAAGTGTCTCAGTGGAATCCCATAGTTCACTTTCATACGGTCACATCACGCACGTACTGAAATGTACAGTTCAACATCATGAACTTCAAGTCAAATTGTGAAAGATTAATGATGTCTTGCATCTCCTCTGTAAAATATGGGCACAATAGCAAAACAACAAATTAAATAATAATATATTATTATAATATGTATATGAACATAACGACATGTCATAATTTCGTGCAGTATCATAAATATACCAGGTAAAAAGAAAAAAATAATTTTTTTAATCAGGAAATCAGTGAAAAGAGAAAACTACAGTATTTTTTTTGTGCAGCACATAATTTTTATGCATAGTAATGGCATTACAATTGTTTACAATTTACGGCAAGGTGTAACATTTTCTCACAGTTCCTTGCATAGAACAATGGAAAAGTAATATTTCTATAACGTCAATGAATGTGCAAAATACGCCAAAATGCGCAATGAGAATCTAATAGAATAAATATCCGGCAAACGAAAAGTAATCAACACGTGACAGATAATTAATTTGTAAAAAATAATTTATAATGAAATTCAAAGAACACAATATTTTTAATTGCTACTGCAATCAGTTGATTAAATGTGACTTACACTACACTTATCATTATTATACACACCCCTGCCCCTGCCCAGAGCACCGGCCCAATTTATTCGTCATCAGCGTAGAGACAAACATGTCGGGGGAGGGGGGGGGATACTGAATTAAGGGAGGTATCATACTAAGCCCGGTCAGACACAGTCAGATGATGGCAGGCGAGAAGTGTACGCCATAATTTTCTATATTTATTTACTAAATCCGGAAAGACGCTGTCAACCTACAGTCAGATGCTGCCAGCAAAATATACACCAAAGAAATAATGGCAGAAGCTGATTGTGTCTGACCGGGTTTAGTATGATACTCACCTAACAAGGGGAACATTACGTCACTGTGGTCACCAGTTGTACCAGAAAACATGAGCTGGTGGGGACCAAAGAAGCCAGTTATTCTTAGAATCTAAGGCTATGGCATTCAGGTCGTATGAACCGGCCAGTTGATGACGTGCAAACTAATGTACTCGACCACTGATCTCAATGGCGCTTGTCACACTCCTCTTGCTGGCGCGCACAGTCATTTGCTCCACTGGGTTCAGTGATCGAGTTCATTCGAGCGTCATCAACTCGCACGTTTGCACGACCAGTGCGTCATAGACCTAACACACACACACACACAAAAGAAAAGATAGTGAACAAAGAAGTCAGTTATTCCTAGAATTAACCAGCGCGGAATCTTCAGTTCTGTCGACATGTCAAAATACTGACATGACCTAGTCCAGAAACAATAATCCTGCAGCACAGGTAGATTCATTGGCAAGAGCCTCTCTGAGTAGCACTTACGTTCCTTGTTAACCCAGACGTTTCCTGCTGATGCATGAACATGACAATGAGACCGAGAATCCCCTTTACAAAAAACATGTCAATTTTCTATGGCGTGAAGACAGGATACCGGTAGGTCAAGATGATACATCATTATTAACTTTAGCGACGTGACACGGCTTCTGAATTTAACGAACACTTGTTAGGTTTAACTGGAATGCGAGAATACTCGTTTTAAATACAACGACGTTATGTTAGGTTTAGTAGAGGCTGCGCAGTGTTTATTATGAAATACCAGAGAGCAAACTATGTCTATGTATTCTGGAAGATGCGCATGCTTCTCTGTTGTTCTTGATGTTGTTTTGAGAAGCAAACGAATAAAGGATAGCGGTAGGTGGTCTTATGCGAGTACTTTAAATTCAGCAAAAGTTTTAACCAGCGAAATACCTCAAGAACAAACTATGCCTTCTGTCACTAAAGATAATTACAAATCATTGTTGCTTCCAATGAAATTGAATGCACAAAGCTACAATTTCCGTTTAAAAAAAAAAAAAAAACAGTAATGTTTAAGGGTGAACTTAATGCCGTATGGCAGTCAGAGACTGATCTGCCGTTCTTTATACAATTAGCAGTGTCTCGTTCCAGCAGAACCCGTATTACTGATTGAACAAAATCAATGTGTCACCCACGAATCTGATTCTGTGTGGCACTGGCACCAGGGGCTCAAACTTGTCTCGTCACTTTGGTGGCCGGGGAGGGGGGATATATTCAGATTATACAGAATACAGAAAAACACTATTTAGTATCATCGTTGGAACAGCAAAATACAATACGTACGCTGGTGATGCACCTTTAATCCATAATGCCAGAAAGACAACCTTGAACAGATTATGAACAACTCAAAATAAAATGACTCACTTCAAAGGTATTTATATAAGAGGACCTTGTGCTCATAACACATTTTCTATGGCAGCAATTGGATGATTGTGTCACTTGCAAGAATCCACAAAAAGCTTGGACAGACGGCCAGTATTCCACCATAGGAACGTGTAATCCTTAACCAAGTCACGAGTCGCTCAGTGCTGACAGTGACGGTAAAATGCAACGATGAACTTTATTTTACATGAAAAGTTTATCAACATCCAGGGAACGGCATGCCTCAGACATGGACCTCTGGGTCATTTCCATGTTTGTGGAAAGAGAAGAATGTCTTTTTTTTTTCGCTTTATTCAACGTCAGTTTTATATTCCGTGTTGTCATAATTACCCCATGTCCTGTGATCTTTTCGGCTGCAGCTGCCACCACGTGTGTCGACAGTTTTTGGAAGGTATTGAACATTCTCAGTATCCAGAGATGCCGCAAATGGATTGATTTACTACACTGGGTGGTCGACAAGTTCAGATGGCCACAAGCAATCAGATAAGGGAGACAGGAGAATTTGATGATATTACAAATGAGAACTAATATAACAGATGATGAGAAGGTTTCATGTACGGGACGTCATCACCTCCCTGTCATCCTTCTCTCATGCAAACAAAAGAGGGAAACCACAAGAAGAAAGTATTCCACCAAGTAAGTATTATGGCCCTTTACGATTTATCTCTGTGGCCAAACGCAACAGCACATTGTGGGTTCTTTTTCTTGCCTGTGAATATTGAAATGGTATACATTTTAGATATCGCTGCGGACTGAAAACTAGGATTCCAGAGTTTCGTTTGTAAAATCTATACTCTATAAGTGTGGCATTTATTCCAACAGCTCTAGAATCCCACTTGAATCTCCCTTATCTCTTTGATATGGCAATATGAAGAAGATGGAAGCCATCTTTGTTCCGAGAGGTTGCTGGTTGCCAACAGTTGATGTAATGTTTAGTCTGCTTTTCAACCGTAGGTAAATCTGCTGTTTGTGTTCAGCAACAAATGAAAAATAATATGCTGAGACTAATGCTGTCAGAAGCGCACTGCTTGAACCAGTTCGTAAGGTATCTGCTGCAGTCATGGTCGAATGTGCTTCCACTGTAACGCGAATGAATTTGATATAAGAACTAGCTCATGGCCGTCTATAACGAGCACAGATATCTGATGAGCTTCGACAGTCTCCACTGGGCAGACCTAGAAATGCCCGTCCGTTCTCACATACACAGAGTTGGAACACTCGTGATGTTAAAAAGGAGGAAGATGAAAATGACGAGGATGATGACGGCGATGATATCGCTTGTGGTATTCCAGTGAATACGATTCTGCTGCTGGTAAAATGGACCTGTCAGATAATAAACGAAATTTCAATTTCAACTGGGCTTTAAGCTGTGTTTTCATGTGTACGAAAACGGAAAGGGCACAAATCTATCAAGGATTAAAAAGAAGGAGTGTTTCCATGTGTACAGAAAATGGCGTTTCAGTACATATGAAAACGTTCTTTCTATTTCACTACTTAACGGGTTTTTGACGTTTCCGTTGCCGCTTCCGTATCCGCACACATGAAAACCCAGCTTTATTGTTTTCTTGATTAGGTGTTTAAACAAGCTGCCGTTGGGGGATACTTGTCTAAACCGAACGCCAAAAAGACAAAATGCTATGATATGTTCACCTGTTCAGCTTCAGCTTACTTTCTAAAATGTTAACATACCTTAAAAACTGCCTTTAAGTAATACCAAGGCAGACATAACTGTGGCCCCATACAAACATGCAAACACATACACCATACACTTAAACTTTACCAGGCGTATCCCTATATACATGAGCACACAAGGAAAGTTAACTATCAAACTAATGGAGACGGTATGGACAGACATAATACGGATATCACATACATAAGCATACAAATACACACACATAGATTTAAAACACAGACGCTTAATTCATTAATATTTATGTAACTGGCCAAGCAGGTACATACTCTTGTATTTGCTATAGAATGACTGAAAAAAATCCGTTTAGTTGTCATCAGAATTTTGGCATTTAAAAAAGATTTTGATGAAAAAAAAAATGGCATGCATGATGTCGAAACTTACAGGGCCATCTGTAGAGGAAATATGAACAGCCCTGGTTGCATTAAGTGTGACGTCACCCACATCCGCTGCCATGGAAACACCGGCCATTCCAGCTATCTGAACTTTGCTCGTCTCTGATTTAATCCTAGACAATCAGGAGTTTTTGAAAAGTTAGAAACACTATATAAACATTTCAGTCTGAATTGTTCATTAATCAGTATTGTAAATCTACAGGGACAGTCAGGATGTGTAAACTTTACTTTGGTCAAAATAAAGACACTAGATCTAAATACGTTAATGACCACACTAAAGTAGAATGACCTTTCAGAGTTTTTGTCATGAAAAAAAAAAAAGGCCAAGGATAGTTGTAAGCCCACAACAATAACACAATATCACGACATAACTGAAGGAAGAAATACGTGAAAATAATAGTAGAAAAATCAGAAAAAAATTCAATGAAACACATCAAATTGAGTGAAGCACGAATCAGTAAAACACAATAGAAGGGGCAAATAGATTGCTTTGATTTTTAATTAGAGGATAATGACTGTAAATTATGCGAGTTAAAATGGTATACGGAGATAGAGGGAAATAGCTTCCGTGAAGATGGAGAAGCGAATGAAGGAGATGACAATTATAAGAGTGATGGTTGCTTGAGAGTAAGGGTGATAAAGAAAACTTTTTAGGAGCTATTAACCATGAAGGGAGTGAGAGGGGGAGGAAAGGGGCTAGGGGCTGGTTAAGAATAGGTGTCATCTCTCTGCTTATTACAGGAGGGAGAAGCTAAAATCTTGTTGTGGAAAGAAATGTCAGCCCAGTCTGATTTCTCCACATTTGAGATGGCATTCTTCAATCTGCAGTCTAGGATTTTTTCCATTTGTTTAATTATCTATCTTATTACATTTTATTCTTCATGACAAAGATAAATGGACTGAAAGCTTGAGTTGTCTGTCCTTTTCCTTTGCTTTTGATTGTATCGTTTCTGTAACATTTCTTACTTGAGCCTTTGCTACATATAACTTTAATATCTTTTTTGCTACATTTTGTCTGATTGTGCAGGGTGTACTTACTGAAGAGGTTCGTCTATTGGACTCCTCACAGTTGGTGTTGATACTGACCCATCAAACTGTATGTCACCTGGAGTGAAAATTGAAAAGTGGATTCACTTGGAAGCAAAAAATATGCAGATTCGTAGTTGCGTAAACTGGGACTGTATGCATTCAAACAGAAGAAACAATTCATTGATTTTGGAGATGAGTGTGGAAATTTACACTCGTGTATGACGCATAACTGCGTGAGTAAGCGAAGGGAGATAACAAGGGAAAAGGTCATAGAGTACATAAATATTGTTACCTCCCCTGACATCATTCTTGCCTGCTTCAGTTATCCTTCCATTTGTATTAATTCATTTACTCTGATCTTGAAACACTTCACTTTTCTATTAACTCTTGACAGATATTCTCGTCTACAGCAAAGAGTTACACACACTTTTATGACATGTAATAGATGCAAAGTACTCCTGTAATTCTAAAAACACTCGCGTTACCTGGAAATGAAACGTCTCCTGACCCCAGGAAAACTTTATTTTCTGTCAATAACAAATTCATGTTGCCTTTGGAGTCTTGGACTCGGAAAGTATCACAAGTGGCCTCGATACTCTTTTTATCTGTGGAAAAGTATCATTTATTTATTTAGAAGTTGAAGACTGCGTAATACTTGATCATTTAAGTATTACCTAAAGTATAAAATAATTTATGACAAGATAAGGTTATAGGCCTATGTATGTCTTTACTATCCCATGGGAGAAATTCTCTTTTACAGAGCTTTTAAGAGCACATACATGGTACACACGTCGTGCGCATCATTACATAAACATATAGCATGACTCAATACTCAATAACAGAAATACATGATGTGACATGGTAAGGAACAGTGAAATATGGCACACATCTAGATACAGTGTCTTGTTGAGGCAAATTGCGGTGGGCAAAAACGATCTTCTGTATCTTTCTGCACTGTGTTGCCTGAATATGGGCTTTGATAAAAGTCGTCTTCCCTTTCTACCGCCATGAGAGAAATAAAGTACTGATATTCCTGTGTTATTTCACTCTGCCATCTTATTTAAGACAAATTTTATTTCTAACCCTGACCCGAAAACCGATGTAAACTCGACACTTTACAGTCAAAACTACGCCTATAATAATTTGTTACCGAATTTGTAACCCAAAGATAACAGTTTTCATAGTATAAAAGACTGACTACATTCCGCCAGTTAAAGTTAATAATAGACACAAAGGCAAGCGCTACATACCAATTTTTGCACTGAATTTAGGAGGTACAATGGCTTTTGGCAAAAATGTAAGGGTGTCAATTCTTGTGCTGAATTTTGGGGGGTACAATGGATCTGGCAAGAATTATAATCCTGAACTGTTACACGAGAGTACTTGCTTCAGGAACATATAATGCGCAAAATCCGATCTTTTGTCGTTGTTGTAAAAGATGATGATCATGATGAGAGTGATGATGATAATGATAAGGGTCAAGGGGACACAGCAAGAGTATATGCATATGTACAGAAGTAATTAACTATTTCAGTGGTCATGTCTGTACATGCTGAAATATAACACAACAACTTTCAATCTGTGCGAGCAACCAGTAGATGTGTGCATTGGCTTACCTACAACCATTTTACTTGTTACTTTATTCTTACTGTTTGTAGACATCAGCTCTACCGCTTGGTTGGACTGGACATACAGCGGTTTGTTCTGGTCAGAGAAGAGGGCATAGTTTGTGTTGAATTTTAACCCTGACAAAAGTATTACCATTCACACAGGTATTAATTAGAACATAACAAAAAAAATCACAGGGTAATATGGAAGAATCAAAAAGCAATAAGAAATAATGAGCCATATCTATACGATATAGATAACAACATATTATTTAGCGCCTGAGTCGTTTATAATTATATTGCGCTGAGACTGTTTTGACGCAATGAATGCTAAGCATGAAAAACAACTGGATATTCAGGATTATTCTATCACATTTAAATCTATTTCAGAATTAGAAAACCTGAAGAAAGGAGGGCTGTACACTTATAAAAGACATAAATGTATTCACAAACAACAACAGCAACGACTACTACTACTACTACTACTACTACTACTACTACTACTACTACTACTACTACTACTACTACTACTACTATTACTACTACCACCATTACAGCTACTAATACCACTACTACTATCACTACTACTACCAAAAAGACCACTACTACTGCTACTACAACTAGTCTAGTACTACGACTACTTCTACTACTACTTCTAACACTACCACTACTACTACTACTACTACTACTACTAATGCTACTACCACTACTACTACTACTACCATTACTACTACTACTAATACTACCACTACTACTACCACAACAACTACTACTAATACTACTACACTACTACTTCTACGACTACTACTATTAGCACTACTACTACCAATAATGATAATAATACAATAACAACTACACCGACAATAATGACGAGCAAATAGATAAATAGGAGAAAGAAAGAAAGAAAAAAAGAAAGAAAGAAAGACGGAAAGAAAGAAACAAAGAGAGCAAGTAAGAAAATATCTGACGCTCACAATAAAATAATAATTATGGCAGAATTTACAAACAAATTTATCGTCATTATTGTTACATTGTATAATCAAGTTCACAAAAACAACAAATCTTACGGCTTCTGATTTGACTTTTTTAACATAAACAGGCTTGAGAAACTCTGCCTCTCCTTGTAGCTCAAAGCCTTTGGGAACAATCTTTAGTTTGCCCATGCCATCCTGTGGAGGAAACAGAAATAGTTTTTGTTTGTTCCAACTCTTATTTTTTTGCACATCTGAGAAATTCGACGTTAACCTTTTGCGGCTTTAGTATTGTCATAAGGAGTTACAATAAACTGAAATTGCGAAACAGCTTGATAGGTGTCACCACGCATTTTTAAAAAAATGTTCAAGTGTGCATTTTTTGTTATAATTATCTCATCTACATACTAAAAGATCTCTAGTTTTTTCAGAAAATGGAGATAGAACATAATAAGAACTAAGGCCGTGTTTTATTTTCATAGCTGATCACAAAAACGACACACATAACAAGTCATTGGATCTGACAAAACCATCCTAATGGTGAAATACCTGTACCTCTTTAAAAAAAACCAAACTAAAATTATTTCTAAGACGACATTAATTATATGGGAGGGGGGTAGAAAAATAAAAAGGATGGAAGACAAAATTAATGAGAAAAAACATAAATGAAAAACCAGGAGGGGAGCAAGAAGACGTACATCAGGTACAAAGTGGAATATTTGAAATAAAGAGAATTTGAGCTTGAGTTTAGAGAAAGCACGTCGGCACAATTAAGCTGGGTTCTCATGTGTACGGCAACGGAAACGGCAACAAATCCATCATACAGTAAAAAGAAAGAGTGTTTCCATGTGTACGGAAACGGCGTGCGGAAACATTCTTTCTTTTTCACTATTTTGAACGGCTTTTGACGTTTCCGTTTCCGTACACATGAGAACCCAGCTTAACGGTCATAATTTTATTGTGCTAGGAAGAAGCAAGGCAATAGAGAGAATAATTATAACGAAACAAAAAACAAGAACGGGGTTAGAGGCAGATGATGAATAAAAATACTACATGGACAATCGCCTACCAATGAAAAATCCAGCACTCTCAGAATCCACACAGTCAGTGCCAAGTTGATGATGACCACCACCATCAAAAAGAGGACAAAGGCGTACAGACATCGCTTTCTCCAGCCATAGATCCCTACAGGTTGAGGAGGGGGAGGGCTGGGCTCCAGGATACCGTTTTGTTCCTCCGTCTCCATGACTCACTGGCTGAAGGACAACAGAACAATGTACATTGTAAGGTCTTCAGGATCTCAGACAAGCCAATGATAAAACTTAAATAAAATTTGTTTCAAAATACATGTACGTGTATATTATGTGGTTGTTTTTTTTTTCTTTGTTTTATTTTGTTTGTTTGTTTTGACAACAAAAATTGAAGTTTTAGAAGATTTCAGCGAAATAAAAGCGAACTGTTGAAGGGCTCAGTTCTACATCATGCATGTGTCACTTAATTAACTCATTCGTTACGGCAAGTCAAATATTTGGCCCACAGGTTTTCACTTCGCTATGTGGACACCGATTTTCTGACACTAATATACAGTATAATCGTAATACTTTTCGAAATATCGAATCCTATCCTGGGTTCACTGATTTTTTAGTGTAGAATAATGTAGGTCTTGTGTTCATACTGAGTGAAAGAAAAAAACCACATTTGAATCACCTCTAAATTTCAAACTGGATCGTGTTGAGAGTTCCCGCCCACACCCATAAAAGTTACCGGAGGGAAAGAGTTAAAGCTAAAATTCAGATACGGTGCAAAACGTGTTTTATGTGCACTTTTTGTCACCGAACAGTTCAGGTGATTCAAGTTGCCTTCCTCTGATAATAACTGCCCTGGGTTAATATTCGTTGTACAGAAAACAGTATACTCTCTGCTCACAGTGCAAAACCATGCTGTTTATTTTGGGGTCCAGAGGAACTTAGGTATGCTATCGAACTAGCGGTTTGAAATAAGGGATTATAATATGTATGGCAGAAATTATAGTTATACTGATCGAAAAATTGGGAGCTTAGCAGTGCAGGTCAACATTGTCAGGTCAATAATCGTCATTATCAGAATAAGTAGATATGCAAAATCCTTCCTAACTATGTAAACCTGGCCACTAGAGCTAATAGTTGGCTGAACATTGATAGAATAATTAGTTATAATCAAAAAAAGATGACAAGATTAGCATACAATTGGGCGTGTAGGATTTTTTTTTTTACTTTTGGGAGGATCGCTGCTCTAAGCATCTGCAGACAACTGGACCACGAGACTTTATGCGTAAGGGCAGGCGCTCTACCAGGTACATGTATGTTTCTACAAGACCAGCAGGATTACTCATTTTATATAAAGAACTAAAATTTGAATCAAACATACCAACGATAAGAAGTAGATTGAAACCGCCGCCACACACACACAAAAAAAAGTTACCCAAAAAAAAAAAATGCTCTTGCTTCCCTCAACCAGGTTGTTCCAGAGACATAAATGGGAGAGTTGTGTGGAGAAAAGCTGTGTATCAGAGGTATTGAATGGAAGAGGAGGAGGAGAAATGAGTATTTTTGGCTTTTTACATTGTGCATTTCATGTCATTGTATTCTCCTGTATTTGTATTGTTATTGTTTTCTTTTTGTTTTTTGTGGGCGGGGGTGGGGGGGGGGGGGGTTCTGTGCGCGTGCCAGAAGCAAATGTCCTTCGAGATTAATAAAGTGTGTTTATTCTATTCTATTCTATCTAGCAGTCACAGGGAAGATCCAAGTCAGGAAAAGCAAGGGTAGACAAAACTTTCACTGAAAGTCTTAATTCATGGACAACAAAATAATAAATGTCACAACAACAACTCTTTCTTGAGGTTGGCTGATGACAGATCCGAGTGGAGAGCCATGATCGCCAGTGACTGTTCCAGACAGGGCAACTGATGATGATGATGATGATGATGATGATGATGATTCTATTCTGTTCTGTTCTTTATCATTACGGCCATCTCCATAAAGTACTATTTATTTTGCTACTCCACCCACCTCCCTTTAGCAAAGCCAGACAACCCATCATCATCACTGACTATCTGGGCGTTCCGAATGCTCCCCCCTTAGTTTGTTTTTCTGTCGACCAATCTCAGCACCATGACTTTTTCAATAAATTACACCCCCCCCCCCCCCCAACCCCATTTCCCTCCTGACTTTCCCCATATATCTACAAAACTCCCAGACATGTTCGCTGATGCAGCATGATTTGTGGTTGCTCACCTAAAAATGTAATAAATAATCCACAGAGGTTTCCACGACAAAACACGTTGTGTGGAAAAGTTCCGATTTCCATTGTACTGTAATGGGGCTAGAGGCGCATGTAAGCACAAAAAAACTCTGTGATCACGTAACCAAAAATATGAAACTTTCTGTACTGCTACAATTTTTGATGAAAAATTACGCGGATACATCCATTTTGGACAAAATTCAGTATTTAACATTGTTTATTTACGATTTTCTTAGCCACAAATAAAAAAAAAAAGAACGCACTTAGATGGAGTTGTTAGATCGAAAAGTATGATCGGAAATTTCGTCCTTATCTCTCTTTAGACATTGCTGATTGAACATAATTTGTTACCACACATGTGTATCTCTGCGTGTAATTGTGTTGCAACGGTAAGTACTATTACCCTTTGCCTAGAATTCAAGTACCATTATCGATGTGGCTTAGATCTAGAGCTACGGTTGGGCTTGGTTTGCAAGATGTATCTTGCTCGGGTCCGGTAATTTAAAGTAAAAGCTGACTGTGGCGTACGGAGTAAAGTCCGTTTTGCCTCGGTTATAGTGTTGGATGTGGACAGTGGAGTTGAGGGGGACTTCGTCACTGGAGGGACCGAAAAAAGTCATGTTTTCGCTAGTTGATTCGAAAGAAGTTCAAATCTGAGTGAAAAAACAGACCCAAAGCCATTAGCCGTACGGACAGTTCCAGAAAGTCACGTTTGGGGTCTTCAGCCTCGTCGAGCTGAAGGCGGCGTAAATCTGTTTTGGTTAGTGATAAATGTCACGAGCCACTCATTAGGACACTCACTGAGAGGCATGTGTTAATTAGGAAATATTTGCAGCCAACCAAGGCGGCTTTTTTTTTTTTCGTATTCAGCACATAATGGCTTTTGTCATTAACCTTTCCTTAGTGTTCAAGCAATCTTCCATCACATTCCCCCGTCCCAAAGATAACACCAGCGCTTAACCCGATCTTGCTCAAAAGGGCAAACTTGTTTCTATACGGGACTGGCAGAGTGAGTGAGTATCTGGCATGCCTGTGAGAGCTCAGGGCAGGTGTATTGTGTTTCAGGACCAGAGACCTATTGATGCGATCTTTAGCGCTGGAATTTACCCCCTCACCTGCGTTGTTTATCTGACAGGGCAATAAATTTGGTATTTTACCGACCGGGCTAAACTTGTCATGAATGGCGTAGACACTAATTAGGCCTGAAGTTGGTGTTTGGAGTTTGAGTTTGGGTTTAACAGCGACGTCGGCGGCGCCGGCACGATAACGGCCATTTTGCGCCTTTCACTTTTTTATTTGTTTGGGTTTTATTGGGGGGAAGGGGGGGGGGGGGCGGGCTTACTTTTGGCTTGATTCTCAGAGCTCGACCATTAAACTTTTACAAATGAAAATATAACAGGAAAAGTTACGTACTAAATTGCTTTAGTCCTGAAGAATTGCAATAAAAATCATTCTTAACAACATGCATATTAAATTCCAATATAAAGGAATAAAATTTAATAATGTTCCACTTTTCCTTCAGTACTGTCTGTGTATCATATAATAATGGAGCTTGGGCCCAACTTTGTTCCCGCAAAGGCTTTTTTACTACGCAACGTAGAGAAATGAAACTTGGCACATGTATGTAAAATTTATTAAGCCTGTACGTGTCGAGCTCATTTTTTCCCGAAACTCTTTACTTTTCCCAGAAATTCAGTTATTATCAGTTATCAATTCATGATTGCGAATACGACGTGATAATGTACTTCCGTCAATTTCGTCATTTCCGCCCCTTACCGGAAATGTAAACTAGAGTTCACGATCCAGCCACGCCAAGAAAACTTTGATACCGAGTATATTGTTATACAGATGAGATGAGTGCCATTCATTCATACCAAAAAAACTGTGTAGAATATTTAGAGTGTGCTTCAAGCTCAGAAGGAAATATTTTTATTATAGACTAGATCTCGGAGTGTCAGTCATGCCAAGAAAACTTTGTCGAAAGGCTAGTGCTAGGCCTCTCACGCCTCGAGGGTCGAACTAGAGCTACTGCCGCTCACACAGCTCGGATTTGCTTGAAATTTTACATGTGCATGCCCTTCGACCCGCAAAAGGTTCTCTTTTAGATTTGGAGTCTTGAAAAGGTGTGGAAGTATTTTTTTTAGTTTGCTTTATGCCGCTAACTGACTACCTCCGATCCTTCATTTTTTACGAACACAGTCATGAGTCCATGACATCATCACTTCCTGAAAAATTCTCGGTGCGCACTAGCTCGCACAATATACTGATAATATTATCTTATCTATCTGTTAGTCGCCGATTTTATGTGGATGACCCAAAGTGTCTCGACATCAATGTCTTTGTGCTGATTCCTTTCGGTCTTGATTGGTGAGCTTTGTTTTTTTACCATTCGAAGAATGGGGCAGTTACTAGTATCTATAATTTCTGACTGCTCATTACGCAGAAAATAAAGGTGATAATGATGAGATTTTCCACATTTACCATGCAAAAGAACATCTCACTGACGTCTATCACTGTTTCACCACTGTTCTACAGAAGTAGCTTTCTTGCAGTAATTAAAGGCCCTCTAACGAAAGGCTTAATTCACGTGACATTGAAGACCATTCAGAAGACGTAAATGTAGCTGTGCATTGTTTTAAAAATCGTTTTATTAGATAATTGTCTTGTTACGGTCTCCACAAAATTTCATTGTGGCCACGATTGTATAAAAGTTAGAAAATGATGCCATTTTGAAGCCATCAAATTACAAATCGAGAGGACAACTGGGTGTAAAAACAAGCAGGCAGTAAAAAAAGACAGGCAGCCGGACGACGGACGGGAGGAGAGTTGGACAGACAGGCAGATAGACAGACAGACAGACGACGAACGGGCTGAGAGATGAACAGACAGGCAGTAGACATGCAGGCAGACAGACAAATAGACAGAAAGACAGGTAGACAACCAGGATAAGATAGATAGATAGATAGATAGATAGATAGATAGATAGATAGATAGATAGATAGATAGATAGATAGATAGATAGATAGATAGATAGATAGATAGATGGATGGATGGATGGATGGATGGATGGATGGATGGATGGATGGATGGATAGGTAGGTAGGTAGGTAGGTAGGTAGGTAGGTAGGTAGGTAGGTAGATAGATAGATAGATAGATAGATAGATAGATAGATAGATAGATAGATAGATAGATAGATAGATAGATAGATAGATAGATAGATAGATAGATAGATAGATAGATAGATAGATAGATAGATAGATAGATAGATAGATAGATAGATAGATAGATAGATAGATAGATAGATAGATAGATAGATAGATAGATAGATAGAGAGAGAGTGAGTGAGGGAGAGAGAGAAAGAGAGAGACAGAATACCTGGTATAAGGATCTACATTTTTCCAAAAATGCTTAAAATGCAAACAAATAGGCTGCATGAAACATTATTCAAAGGCAAATCTTGGGACCGCATGAGATGAAACGCTTCCATTGTACAATCTTGATATTGCCCAGGTAAACAACCCTGTCAAATTACATCTGGCATGCAGAATTTTGCCTGTGGCAGCGAGCAGTTCAAACTGGCAGGTCATTGCTCAATCTTGTTTTGTTTTGTTTTTGTTTTTGTTTTTGTTTAACACGCTACATTTCACTAACAGGCCTGGAACAGTTTGCCTTTTGGATGTACCTCGAAAAGAAGGAAAATAAAAAGAATGCATGCTAAGCCTTTTTCGTTTTTGTTTTTTTAAAGAAATAGCAGAAAACCGTCTTTCTAGTGTTCAAGCATATCCGAAGAACGCACTATGCCTGCGGATCCATGAAAGAATTATTTTCTGATGTGTACCACAGACATCATGTCCTTTCTGATAGAGACTACAACTTTAAGCACTTTTACAGAAATTTACAAAATTCTTTTCGGGTCATACGAAAACATTTATTTGTGAATTTTACTAGCGTAATAAAGTCCGTACGGAACTATTTGATTCTATTTGTGAAATTTACACTGATGAAGCTCTGAATATCAGACATAAAGTGCCTTTAAAAAAAAAAAGATCGTGAACGGCGCAGAGTGGGCGTTATTGTGCTGACGTGCTGCAAATACCAAACTCAGACTCAAAAACTTGACAAGCGTACCCAAAAAAGGCACTAGTATAAAATTTTTGAATAGCAGATCTTGAAAAATGTTTCGTCTTAATCTTTCACTATTAAAAGTACGTAACGCAGCAGTGATAAAGCAATTAGGATGGAGTGTGTGTGTGTGGGGGGGGGGGCACGAGCGAAAGATGGGGGAGGTTTGGGGGAAGGGGGGAGGAAGCCTCATTCTCTAATGTAGCCTTAGTGTGCTGAAATAGGACGTAAAGCCCTAAACAGGACAAAGAAAAGGAACCTTTTTTTCCCCTCCTCCAGCTCTTACACCCATTCGCTCACCCTTTTTCACCACTGCCCAATTCTGCATTAATCTTTCTCACTCCTTCTGTTTATCTCCACTTTCTGATATCACACACATTCTTGAGAGATTTTCTTTCGCTCTGTGAGAAATGTATCTCCCTGACATAATGCAAGTAGGTACATGTATGTACAACCTCTCGACAAATAAAAATAACAAAATTAACACAGTCATGGAGAACACAAGCAAAATGACATGCACGGCGTTTTTCAGTTTTGACCATCTATACTCAAACGCTTGTGTAAAGAAATTTATATCCATCTTCAATGACAGTCACCATCCTTTGTTTCATCAAATTTCTAGATCATCCGGGAGCAACAGCACAATACATCATCAAAGGAAACAGCGAAAGATACAGACGATCGTCTTTGCCATCCGCAATTCACACCAGCAAGACATTTGACATGTAGCTAGATGTGTGCCATATTTCACTAAGGTTCCATGCGATGTTATTTCATGTAATAAGCATAATAATAATAATAATAATAATAATAATAAATAGAATTTCTATAGCGCATTTCTAATAAAATTATTACTCAATGCGCTGTACATTGCATCAATAATTCATGCATACACTTTCCAAATCTCATACTAAAACCCGCACTCCCATCCATACAAACGTTCAGTTTCACACACATAGACGCTCTTAGTCATATAACACTAGCTTATATATACGCATATTACTGAGACATGATATAATATGTTTAATGTAATGATGCATTGGATGCGTGTACCATGTGCTCCCTAA